>OX123186.2:32081028-32314629 GCA_944739405.2 Euclidia mi | reverse complement strand
AATATATATATATATATATATATATATATATATATATATATTATATATTAATTAAGTAGACTCACCCCTTCGGGGACACAGATCCCTGAAGGGGTAGGCAGAGGTGTAATAATACACTCTACATTTCGCCATGAATTTTTAGGTCCCACGTAATAGGGGGCGATCCTATTGCCGTACCGGGCACATTACCAGACTCCGTGCTGCTACTGAGAATTTCCTAACGGAAAAAACCCAATAACACTTTGCCCGACCCGGGAATCGAACCCGAGACCACCCAATCCCACGCGCACATTTGTGCCGCGAGACCAACGAGGCATTAGCATAAATGACACTATAATGCACACTTTACACTTAAAGTTTAAGACTAAGTAAAGCGATATTAAATTGTTAAAAAATTTTATTACTTCTACGAGAAAACCGTCGTTTTGAGTTATAAGCAAGTCTGTTAATTCAATTAAAACCAAAACTTGAGAAATACATTTTCAACTATTGGTTACTATTTACACAGAATGAGCTCACTAAATAGTAACACCAATAGTTAAAAAATGTTCGAGTTACTTTTTACATTTGAGATAACTAATATATTCCAGAAAAAGACAAATATCACGTCAATCTGCCATGACGATGACTTTTGTAAGGAAATCAAACTTCGGCTAGTAATAAATAAAAATAATTACATTCTAGATAATTCGGTTTAAATCAAAACCTATATATTGCAATAAAAATCCGTTAACTGTAGTTTAATCTCAATGTGTAACAATCGTTACACCTAACCCCGCGTTTTCACCAAGGTATAATACATGTATTTAACAAGTTTTTGACAATGTTTTCTTTTCTCATATACATGTATAAAACATGTTGTATACAAAACTATAGACATGAATAAAACTTGTTGTACCTTATACAAAACTTGTATGTAACTTGTTGTAGACACGTATACAAAAACTTGTATGCAACTTGTTGTAGACACGTATACAAAAACTTGTATGAAACTTGTTGGTTGAAAACTTGTAGTTGTCTACATGTTTATGATCTCATGTTTTTGTCGTAGCTAAACTTGTAGAATTCGAGACAAATTCAAGCAGTCGTTTTATATTTTAAAAGAAAGAACCTGACTTCGTTTTTAATTTATTTACTTCCCTATTAAACTGGTTCTTGAGGTTCGTTATATTTTATCAACATCTTTAACTCTGCCTCCGTGGTCAAGTCGATAGCGTATGCGACTGCTAAATAGAGGTCCCGGGTTCGATTCCCGGGTCGGGCAAAAGTATTACTTACTGGGTTTTTCCGAATTCTCAGTGGCAGCACGGAGTCTGGTAATGTGCCCGGTACGGCAATAGGCTCCCCCCCTATTACGTGAGATAAGATAAGAAGATGAGATAAGCTTTATTTGCATAAACATGTGTGTGTACATACAAAGAAAGTGCATACACACAAGATGACAAAATAAATTTAAGTGCAGACATGTTTGTCACAGCATGACGTGCAAAAATGAAATGGTTACTTATAAAATTATACAAAAAGAAAGATACATGTAGCATATATTTTTTTTTGTCCAAATTATTTAAATTTAATTATGGCGTGGGCGACCTTAAAATTCATGGCGAAATGTGGGTGTAATATTACACCTCTGCCTACCCCTTCAGGGATACAGGCGTGTGTCTATAAATAAAAAATAAAAATAAAAAACAATAATGTACATGTATTTGCGAAGCAATTGCTGCCAATGCGTCTTTTTTCTTCTGGCGATCTTTACCTATATATTTTATTTTTCACATTCCTCAGGCATTCTTGTACATGCAAAAGCTCAATGAGTTCTATAGTTTGATTTTTTGACCACTCCATTCTTCTTCTTCTTTCGTTTTCACGAAGTAAAAAACGCGGTTCGTCCGGTATGTTGAACACTTTATCCAACAAGCATGGATATAGTTTAAAACTTGTTAAACACTTGAATTATACTGAAATTGCAATAAAAATAAACAATACTTGTCTGAAACATGACTGTATTTTGTAGGTGAGAACGCTATCAATGTATAAGACAAGTTTTAAACTGTAACGGACTTCAGTGTAAACGCAAATGTGTTTTATACTTGTATAGATACTTGTTGGCTACACAGTTTGAACGAAATAATGTTTGGGACAGTTTCAATACATGTATAAAACAAATAATTATGTTGTCTTCAAGTTTTGTATAAAACATGTATTGGACATGTTTCTTGGTGAAAACGAGGGGTAAGAAGTCATTACACTTTCTTTGCAATAGCTTGCAATTCAGAAAAATAAAGCAACATTAAATTAAGGGTAGTATTCCAAAATGTTCAACCACAAAATTTTCTCAATGTGAAACTCAATTGATATCTGCGAACATCTGACGCTTAGCTAAACAAACTCACTTGGAGCAATGCCAGTAGAAAATACAACACATGTCAGTGTGGTCAGTATACTTACAGAAAATTAGCTCTAGTTGCAGCTTTGTTAAAACAAAATGAAGAGTCGAGCTACAATGGTGACTACACAGATACACTGTATTCAGTAAGTGCCGGCAAAATGTCATTACTTCAGAGATAATGTAAAACTTTTAACATAAAAGTTACGCGCACGGTATAGCCGGACACGTTTGACCACTAAACCGTTTAGTGCTCGGTGAAATATCCTCATCCCGACTAAAACGTTTACATAATATAACAGTATAGAACACGTTTGGGACTTCATATAACAATTTTATGACGTATTATGTTCTATTACACTTTTGCTGCTGCAGATTTGATGTTGGTGTTGTAAAAAACACTATCTTGAATAGAGAATGTAGTAATATGACGTATATTAACCATTACCTTTGCAAGTGTTATTTCCGCAGTTAATAAATATTATGCCTGTTAAGAGTTACCGTAGGCAGGTAGGAAATTGTTCAGAGTGCGAGGTGGAAGATGTAATACATCTACCTGACCACGATAGACAATTTATCTAAACAGTTATACTGCGTTGCACAGTGATGAATTGAAATCCAAATTACAAAATTGATTGACTTACCAAATCTTCACTGATGCTCCTGATGATATTCTTGAGTGGATCTATAAGATTAACTCATAATTTTGGCCAAAATAACAAGAAAATCGTTATGAATACCACTACTCGAGGTCCAGATCGGCGTCCTTCTTCAGACCACGATGCACGTTGGCGGATTCACCAAAGTTTTACAATAGTCATTAAGATACTTTTTTTATCACAAATAAACCAGTGCCAGTTATTGATCAAGGCAGCGGAAATCAAACGGGTTCCAAATATTCTTTTATAGCACAAGGGCACGCGAGATTACAAGACAACTTTGGCTAACGGCGTGGTCAAGACAACTTTTTTACCGGAAACCGACCATGAACCAAAGTGAGTGTGAATGACAGTTCAGTGTGACCATAGTCAAAATTTACAATAGACTAAACTAAACGTTACTAAATCGATATAATCGACTTGACTTATCATAAAACTATTTCTATTTCAAACATCCACCCGCCCTGGACCGGCCTACCGGTCCGCTAATCAGTTGGTAGACGTGACAATGTTGCAACTGCTCTCCTCAGAATCGAACCGTCCACCAAGACATCAGCAAATCGGGGAACTCCATCAGCCCGAGTTACCAAACGAAGAATGCACCCCCTGCGCCATCTGAGTGGCGGAAGGTTAGCCTCCTTGATCAAAACGAGGTCACCAATCTTGGGTGGATCGGTCTTGTCGGTCCACTTAACGCGTTGCTGGAGTATGTGCAAATATTTTAAATTCCAGCGTTTCCAAAAGCTCTGAGTAATCTGGCGTACCAATTCAAAACGCGAGAGTCGATAAGGTCTCGTATCAATATAAGGGTACTCAGGCAAGGCGACAAGTGGGCGACCAATCAAAAAATGGCCCGGCGTAAGGGCCTCCAAATCATTCGGATCTGAGGAGATCGGGCACAATGGCCGAGAGTTCAAAACGGCTTCAATCTTACAAAACACAGTTACGAGTTCCTCAAATGTAAGGACAGATTCAACGAATGTCCTGCGCAAGTGTGTTTTAGCCGATTTTACAGCGGCCTCAAAAATACCACCCCAGTGTGGACAATTTGGTGGGGAAAACAACCAATTTATCCCACGGCGGGCAAGCCTATTGCCTATATCAGCCTTGTTGGTTTCAAGGAAATTAACAACGTCATTCAAATAATTATAAGTGCCCTTGAAGTTAGTGTCGCAATCAGAGCGGATCAAGGAAGGCAGCCCTCTGCGGGATACAAATCTGTCAAATGTGGCTACAAACGCCTCGGTCGTAAGCGAGGAGACCAGTTCTAAGTGTTCGACCTTTGTGGAGAGACAAACAAAAACGCACAAGTAAGCCTTAACAGTCTTGCTGTTTCGAAGTGTCGATGATTTCACCAAAAAGGGACCAGCAAAATCCGTGCCAACACCGTCAAACATCCTGCTCTCAGTTACGCGATCTGCCGGTAAGTCTCCCATCAAGGAGCGCATGGTAGAAGCCTTGAGTTTATAGCAAGGGAAGCAGTGAAAGACTACACTCCGAATAATTCTTCGGGCAGACAAAATCCAAAATTCGCGTTGCAAAATGGCCAAGAGCGCATTACAACCGGCATGCGAATTTTTAAGGTGGCGGTCAGTTACCAACAAGCGTACCAAATGACCGACCTTAGGTAGCAAAAGGGGATGACGTGCCCCGTAAGGGAGGTTGGTGTTCTTGAGACACCCTCCAACGCGTAAGAGACCCGTATCGTCCAAATAGGCGTTCAGTTTAGATACAGTGCCCAATAATTTCAATTTCCCTGACTTGAGGATAGCAATTTCCTTCTCAAAGTGCGCCAATTTCACAGAACGAACCCAAAAGGTTAGGGACTCCTGTCGTTCCTGTGGTGAAAAAAACGGTGTCAGATGTTTCTGTTGTGGGTGCCTAAAATTAAAAACGAAACGCTTTATCCAAGCAGTAACACCTAACAACTTGTCAAGGGAGCTGTAACGATTCAACAAGAAATCGGGGTCGAAGGCGCATTCCACCTTCTCAAGAGCGAGTGTTTGCAGACCCGGCAAATTAGAAGTATTCAAAACTGGTGTTCGAGGCCAATCAATTTCTGGTCGACTCAACCATTCCGGACTCCACCACCGCGAATGACCTATCAAACTAGGCGTCAAGCATCCGCGCGAGGCACAATCAGCGGGGTTGAACTCACCTGGCACGTGTCTCCAAACAAGTTTGACTTCGGATTTCTGGATTTGGGAAGCGCGATTAGCGACAAATACCTCCAAGGTGTGGACAGAAGCCTTCAACCAACAAAGAACAATTTGGCTGTCTGTCCAGGCGTAGGTCCTATTAATACAAATGCTTTTACCCAAAGTACTAGACACGTGGTTCAATAAGCGTACAAGTAGGGCTGCTCCCGAGAGCTCCAATTTTGGGATGGTCAGAGATGTCCGAAGGGGTGCAACCTTGCTCTTCGCCATGATCAGGGAAACCCTCACCTGACCTGAGGCACTAACTGTGCGCAAGTACACCACGGCCGCGTGACCAAGTTCCGAGGCATCACAAAACCCGTGAAGGGTGGCCTTGTATTTCACGGGAGGAAGGATGGGACGAGGCAAGGAGATCTCGTTGACGGCAGGAAGTGAGGATACAAAAGAGGTCCATTCCTCAACAAGGGTACCGCGTAGAGGTTCGTCCCAGGTCAATCCTGCTGTCCAAAGCTTCTGCAAGAAGCCTTTTGCCCAAATATAACTGGACAGGTCCAACCGTTCGGATCAAAGGTTCTGGCGACAGTAGACAATTTCAAGTCTAGGTTATACGTAAAGATGTCTTGGACTGGTCTGTACTGAACGCCGAGAACAGCCATCATGGCGGGGTTGTCAACAATCTCAAACAGATGTGGATCTTGCTGATGATCCTCTGGCAAGCCTTCCAAAAGCGCTGGTGAGTTGGAAATCCATTTGCGCAACTCATAACCAGCGGAGGCCAAAATACTTATCAATTCGTCCCGCAGGAGGGTCGCCTCGTCCGCTGTGGAGGCGCCTGAACAAATGTCATCGACGTAAATATCGCCTTTCAAGATGGCGGAGGCTCGTGGGAAACGTAAGCCTTCGCGGTCTGCGAGCTCCCAAAGAGAACGTATTGCCAAGTAGGGGTTCGACTTTAACCCGTACGTATTAGTATCGAGCTCGTAGACGACCATGGGATCGGGAGGATTCTCTCTCCAAAGGGCCAGCTGGAAACGACGGTCATCAGGGTGGATAATCGTCTGCCTGAACATCATTTTTATATCGGCTACAAAGACAACCTGATGTCGTCGGAAGCTGGTGATGACGTCACAAAGGTCCTTGACCAACTTGGGACCAGAATGCAAGCACTGGTTCAAGGATACGCCCGTAGGAGTCTTTGCAGAACCATCAAACACTGTGCGCAGCTTGCCAGTCGATGGCTTCAATACCGCATGATGCGGGAGAAAGTAATGCTCCACCGAACGCCAATCCAAATTTGACACAGACATGTGTCCCAATTGTTCATATTCTCTCATGAACACAATATACTTCTGCCTGAGCTCCGGATCACGACCCATGCGACGCTCCATAGCCAACAATCTCTTTTCGGCTAAAGGTCGTGACTCACCAAGTGGAGGCCGAGCAGACAGAAAAGGTAGCTTCGTAATGATCCGACCAGAACGGAGTCGACCAGTGTTGTTCTAGAAGAACAACTCGCACTCCTCATGTTCTGGATTCAAACGGGCAGCTTGTGGGGGCTCTTCTACCTCCCAAAACCTCTGAACTGCATCAGAGAGAGCAGAGCCTACAGCCAACAAATTATCAAGTTCAGATAGAGGGGGGTCCCTAGGTAAAGGTCCCATCAAAGCAAATCCAAATATGGTCGGGATGGCAGTCAAACCATTTGGCACCAAGACCCGTTTCCCACCAATCAAAATTCCACCGAGGACATCAGAGCCAATCAATAAGTCGACCTGTCCCGGTGCGTCAAATTTGGGGTCTGCCAGTTCCAATCCCGATGTCAAATTCACCACAGCAGCGGGTAGCTGTTTTTGTGGGTGCATACCCAAAATATTCTTCAGCACAATAGCCGAGGTTTTAATCCTCGGGTGTGAAGATTCAACAGGGCCAAACAAAACCTTAACTTGCCCTTCAACACTAACGAGACTACGTCACCTATGCCCCGTATACAATTTGGAAAAGAGCCCATATTTAATTTAACCTGCCCTACCAAATAAGTGGAAACAATGCAACCTTGTGAACCTGTGTCCAATATAGCACGGACAACAACAGAGGCCCCGTGGGTCCCCAGACCCTAACAGTAATCGTTGGTATGGGGGAGGTTGGCGTTATAGGGCAGGGGTCAATGACCTATTGTTGCCTGGGCGGCGACCGTTGGCCAGGACCAGGCAAATTAAAACGAGGGTGCGGCTTGAAGTCCTCAAAGGCGCGATGACTTGATCCGCGCGCCATCTGTGTGGGGTCATAATGACGCACCCGCCCAAAACGAGGTGGGCGCGACTCAAGGCGGGGACGCTCTGCCAAAGGAGGGGAATACCTGGGGCAGCAGTCATGGTGCTGGTGACGTTGAACGGTCGCATATTCTGGTGCGCGAGAGAGAGGAGGCGTGCGCACGCTACGGTTCTCCAAGCGGGGTGGGTGGCGATCAATTGAGCGAGGCGACTCTCGGCTACGCGCCGGTGAGCCTAGGCTGCCATCTTCAAAACACCCGCCCGTGCGCAGCGTCGGCTGGTTGGACAAGCGGCCTACCTCTCTGGCGTTCATGCAGAGAATGTCCAAATGCTGTCCTCCACAGTGAGGACAGGGGCGAGAGTTTGGGCAGTCTCGCTGGTAGTGGGACCCCAAGCAAGAGATGCAAAGGCGGCGGGCATTCGCGATGCGCCTACGAGAGGCGACATGAAGGTCCAAGAATGCCCTACAACTGGCCGTTCTGTGCCCCGTGACCTTGCAGTAAGAGCACTCCGCTGGGCTCTGCGTGACTGCAAAGCGAGGAGGGCGCCGGTCAACATTGGCTCGGGTGTGAACGCGAGCCTGCTCCTTGACCATGGGCGGCTGCGACTTAGCCGGCGTGTCACCACCGGAGTTGTCCAAGACCCGGCACTCATCCTCGAGGAACCTCTCTAGCTAAGCAAAGGGGGCAGATAGGTCGCGCTATTCCCACCAAAGCGCTGTTCAAAACGCGACCTCAGGTCGGCAGGCAGCTTCTTAAGTACAATGTGCACCAATAGATAGGACCATTGGTCCACGGGTAGATCAAGGCACTTAAGTGCGTTGATTGCCACAAAAAGCGGGTTCAAAAGTTGGGTGCGCAACCCAAAGACCTGGGTGAGCGTGGGCAAACTAAAAATCTGTTCAATATGCGTGTCTGCGAGGCCACGCCTGTTGTGGTACCTACAGGTAATTAAGTCCCGAGCCATCTGGTACGCCTCGTCAGACACGGGCAGATGCTGGATGAGGCCTTTGGCCTCCCCATCCAGAACCGACATCAAGTAGGCCAATTTTTGTGCCGGCCGAAGGTCAGCCCTGTCATCGACCAGGCTGTCAAATAGGTTAACAAAGCCCAGGTAGCTTCCCAGGCAGCCATCAAAATGCGGGAGGTCCAATGTGGGAAGCCTACTCACCAGTCCCGGTGCTGGCCTAGGAAACTCCTGCTTCAACATGGGTTGCCCGTCCCTCTCGGCAATTAACTGTCTTGCACAGTTGGAGACAGCATCATAGAGATCCAAAATCTGGGCGTAATCCTCACTGATTCTATTTCGCTGGTCAGCGGTGAAGTCAACAACTGACACTTCGAGACAGCAAGCGCTGAAAGTGCAGAATTGCTGTTCCACACTTGCCAGGCGATCATCGATCCGCTCATAGCTTTGTAGTAAGGCCTGCTGGCGATCAGACCGGTTCACTAAGGCACTGGCCGAGGCAAACCAGCGCAAATCTGATGCAATAGCACCAGCAGCCGCACGCAAGTCCATGATAGCTGACATAATTAAGTTTCAAAAGAGCTCGGACAAGCGTTAAATAATATTATCCATTAAAACTTAATATTTGTTAATTCTTTGAAACCAACAAAGTATTAGCCTGTTTACTGCTGGTACAAGCAAGTGACAGGTATTTTTATCACAAAAACAAAGTTATCAAAGTTGAAACTCCAAATAAGTTAATTAATTATTTGCAACAGACAGGCTCACTGTGTTATTTGTGATATACAATAGTAAGTAAACACAGAATTTGTGTTACCTAACAATATTATCCATATATTATAACAAGGTTTATCAATGTTTATCAAAAGTATGGTTATTATAATGTTTCAAACTCAATATAATATATTTAGTTTACACTTAGTGTATTACATATTGTGCATTTAACCATTAACTAAATTAATTGATACATATAACTGTTATGTATCCAAACAAACCGACTTATTAATACTAACAACAACAAATTTAAGTTAGATTTCAACAATACAAATCAAACAATAACTGATTGAGGTTATGTATGACAATGTGTTTAAAGTTATGTAGGTCAACTTATACAAATAAATATTATGTATTTTAGGCAAAAACTGACCTGACAAATACTACAATACTGTCTCCAAGGTGATAAGATACAAGCTTAAACCAATCTGAGGTTTGTACTCAGCAATGTAACAGCGGTAAGATAATCAACTGAGCTCTGCATACCAAAAGTTATGTTTAGAGTTACCATAGGCAGGTAGGAAATTGTTCAGAGTGCGCAGTGGAAGTTGTAATACATCTACCTGACCACGATAGACAATTTATCTAAACAGTTATACTGCGTTGCACAGTGATGAATTGCAATCCAAATTACAATATTGATTGACTTGAAATGAAATGAAATTGTTTTTTATTTGCAACTCCAATGCAGTAGTTACAATAGTATAGTGAGAAATGGACTATAGAAAAACAGTTTTTGGATCGCAAATAATGTACCTGCGTCAGTATTAGTTGCAGAATCAGGTGAGACTGCAACACTGATATTCCCGCAGGACCTACTTAGTTACATACATATAGACTCTTAAAACTAGTTATAATTAATATAAATAGTACATACACTATGAATTAATATATAAATATCAAATAAATATACATACATAGATTAAATAATCATAATAAAAACAATATAGAATATAAATTCCTTATTATAAATAGATAACTTTTTTATGCGTTGCCGAACGCTTTACAATCACGTCTTGTCAAGTTGTCACACTTGACATGCACTTGACAGATGGTGTGTTCGGCTATAGCTCAAAGTTTTATTTGTTATAATTGTGCCAATAAAACAAATAACTAATACTAAACTACTACTATTAATACAAACTAATTTATAAGATACAATTTGTTTACATAATATTATACTACAGATGATGAAAATGTCATATATTACGCGTGTTTAATATCGATGAAATGTAAGTTACCGCTTCACTGTACAATGCCTATGATAATGTTTGTCTTTATAATAATATTTGCTTAAATTTAGTTTGGAATGTGTGTAATGTTTTCAGGCTACGCAGGGGAGGAGGAAGATCATTCCAACATTTCGTGGAAGCAAATCGGAATCCACCTCTGAATGAGGAATTACGGTGCTTCAAGGTGACCAAGAGATCTGATGAGGTCCTTGTATTATATGTATTAACCTCTCTTAATTTTTGAGTTCGTTTCAATATGCATGCACCAAATACAGTGTCTGCATAATTTAATTTGAACAAAACTAGTGACTTGCAGAGTTGTATGCGCACATCTGTGCTGAGGTGATCCCGGATGCGGTATAGCAATTTGAGACGGTAAAAACAGTTTTTTACAGATTCAAGGACATGCGTCTCAAAATGCAATTGTCCATCCATGATCAAACCCAAATTACGCGCTTCGCTAACTTGCTGTATGGGACTACCATCCACCATTACTACTGGCTTGTGGGCCTGTATTTTATTAATGCATTCTTTAGAGCCGAATATAATATATTTCGATTTGTTAGGATTAAGCACCAGTGAATTGTTTTTTGCCCAATCAGCTATCCTCTCTAAATCAGTATTCATTTTAATTTCAGCCTCATTGCTATCATCTGGGCGAAAGGAGGTGTTTATTTGAAATGAAATGAAATGAAATGAAATTATTTTTATTTGCAACTCCAATGCAGTAGTAACAACAATATAGTGAACAAAGGATAAAAAATAATAAACAATTTTTGGATCGCAAATAGGGTACCTGCGTCAGTATAAATTGCAGAATCAGGTGAGACTGCAAAACTGATCTTCCCGCAGGACCTACTTCCATACATTCAATATCTTAAAACTAGTTATAATTAATTATAATTAGTACATACAATATGAATTAATACATAAATATCAAATATATATATATCAAATAAGTATACATACATAAATTAAATAATCCTAATAAAAACATAATTATACAGAATATAAACTTCTTATATATAATTCTCAGAAATCACAATAACAATAAATGGATAACGTATTTTTTGCGTTTCCGAACGCTTTACCATCACGTCCTGTCACCCTTGACAGATGGTGTGTTCGGTCGACCATTGCTCAAAGTTGTGATTGTTATCTTTGTGCCAACCAATATAAAAAACTAATGTGTAACACAGACTATATGGATACTACATGTATAAGATACATTATGCTTACATATTGTACTACAGATGATGAAAATGTGTGTGTAATACCGATAAAATGTAAGTTACCGCTTCATTGTATAATATCTATGATTATGTTTGTCTTTGTAATAATATTTGCTTATATTTAGTTCGGAATGTGTGTACTGTTTTCAGGCTACGCAGGGGAGGAGGAAGATCATTCCAACATTTCGTTGAAGCAAATCGAAATCCACCTCTGAATGAAGAAGTATGGTGCTTCAAGGTGACCATGAGATCTGATGAGGCCCTTGTATTATATGTATTGACCTCTCGCGACCATGTCAACTTCTCATAGAGGTAAGCTGGATTTTTATATAAAACTATACCAAAAAGCAATGTTGCCAAATGAAGGTGTCTACGTGTAGTCATCTTCATTAGGTTCCCTTTGTTCAAAAATGGAGTGACATGTGTGCGCGGTGGGATTTTATAACAAAACCTAGCACATGCGTTTTGTACTCGCTGTATTAATTTTTGAGTTCGTTTTAATATGCATGCTCCAAATACAGTGTCTGCATAATTTAGTTAGGACAAAACCAGCGATTCACAGAGTTGTATGCGCACATCTGTGCTGAGGTGATCCCGAATGCGGTATAGCAACTTGAGACGGTAAAAACAGTTTTTTACAGATTCAAGAACATGCGTCTCAAAATGCAATTGTCCATCCATGATCAAACCCAAATTACGCGCTTCACTAACTTGCTGTATGGGACTACCATCCACCATTACTACTGGCTTGTGGGCCTGTATTTTATGAATGCATTCTTTAGAGCCAAATATAATATACTTTGATTTGTTTGGATTAAGCACTAGTGAATTGTTTTTTGCCCAGTCAGCTATCCTCTCTAAATCAGTATTCACTTTAATTACAGCCTCATTGCAATCATCTGGACGAAAGGAGGTGTATATTTGGAGATCATCAGCATACATATGGAACTTGGTGTTATGTATATGATTGGTAACATCGGCGCAGTATAAAATGAAGAGGAGAGGGCCGAGTACCGATCCCTGAGGGGCGCCCCGAGTCACCTGACAACAAGAGGAGTAGGCCGTAGTACCATCCCTGTTGTTATCCAGTTGGACAAATTGAGATCTGTCAGTCAGGTAACTGTGGAACCATTTCACTGTTGCTGAGTCACACCCATAATATGAAAGTTTTGCCAGGAGAAGAGAAATATTGATTGTTTCGAAGGCGCGCGAAAAATCTAGCAGTGTGAGCAAAGTACCCATGCCCTGGTCCCTAGCCTCCAGTATATCATCAACCACATCAAGGAGAGTGGTGATTGTGCTGTGTCCCTGGCGAAATCCCGACTGCTTCTTCGGTATTATATTATAATTCTCAAGATACTTCCTTAACTGACTGCTTACCACCTTTTCCAGTACCTTTGATAAGCAAGGAAGCAAACTGATGGGTCTTAAGTCCTTGGCAGTGATGGGATTAGAGATTTTGGGTATGGGTTTAACAATAGCCGTTTTCCATACTTCAGGAAAGGTAGAAGAAGTGATTGATTTGTTGATGATTTCTGTGATGTATGGTAGACTATGTGGAAGAGTCATCATCAGCATGTCCAGTGAAATGTTATCTATACCGAGGGCATTTGATTTAAGACTTTTAATGTACAAGTGAACTAGTTCTTCACTAACAGTCTCAAGATTGAAGGAGTGTGAGTGGAACCTCTCAGTCTCAAAGTAAATCAGATCAGATAGTAGGAGGATATTTGGAGATCATCAGCATACATATGGAACTTGGTGTTATGAATATGTTTGGTAACATCGGCGCAGTATAAAATGAAGAGGAGAGGGCCGAGTACAGATCCCTGTAGGACGCCCCGAGTCACTTGACAACAAGAGGAGTAGGCCGTAGTACCATCCCTGTTGTTATCCAGTTGGAGAAATTGAGATCTGTCAGTCAGATAACTGTGGAACCATTTCAGTGTTGCTGCGTCACACCCATAATATGACAGTTTTGCCAGAAGAAGAGAAATATTGATTGTTTCGAAGGCGCGCGAAAAATCTAGCAGTGTAAGCATAGTGCCCTGGTCCCTAGCCTCCAGTATGTCATCGACCACATCAAGGAGAGTGGTGGTTGTGCTGTGTTGTGTTCTCAGTAGCAGCACGGAGTCTGGAAATGTGACCGGTACGGCAATAGGCTCGCCCCTTATTACGTGGGACTAAAGTATATCTGGCGAAAAGTGGGTGTAGAAATACACCTCTGCCTACCCCTTCGGGGATAAAAGGCGTGACGTTATGTATGTATGTGTGTGTGTCTCTAGATACTTTCTCAACTGACTGCTTACCACCTTTTCCAGTACCTTTGATAAGCAAGGGAGCAAACTGATAGGTCTTAGGTCCTTGGCAGTGATGGGATTAGAGATTTTGGGTATGGATTTGGAACTTCAGGAAAGGTAGAAGAAGTGATCGATTTGTTGATGATTTCTGTGATGTATGGTAGACTATGTGGAAGAGTCATCATCAGCATGTCTAGTGAAATGTTATCAATACCGAGGGCATTTGATTTAAGACTTTTAATGTACAAATGAACTAGTTTTTCACTAACAGGCTCAAGACTGAAGGAGTGTGAGTGGAACCTATTTGTCTCAAAGTAAATCAGATCAGGTAATAAAAGTGTATGATTACCAGGAATGTTAAAAAAATGTCTGTTGAGATCGTTTGGATCATTAAATGTAAATGGCAAATCATGTACTTTTGGTTTGCCGATTGTAATTGTAGATTTCAGACTGTACCATAACTTCTTTGGGTTTCTGATATTTCTGTTTACATATGTCTCGAAGTAGGCTCTTTTTTCGCTTTCAATTGCATTTACTACAATATTTTTCATGTCTTTATAACAAGTTTTGTGTATGGTAGATTTTCTTAATTTATAGCGTGTGTTGTTACGTAATTTTACCATTTCTTTAATGGTTTATGTAATCCACGGAAGAGATCTATCTTTAATTAAAATACTGGTTGTTGGTGCATGCATATCAAATAGAGTTGTAATAAAGGTGTAACATAATGAAACCATGTCATTCACATTTTTCTGAACAGTTATATAAGCCCAATCTAATTTGTTGAGGTCAGCCTCAAAAACATTTGGCATTTGGCATTTGTGACTTACCAAATCTTAACTAATGCTCCTCCTGATGATGCCAAAATAACAAGAAAATCGTTATGAATACCACTACTCGAGGTCCAGATCGGCGTCCTACTTCAGACCACGATGCACGTTGGCGGATTCACCAAAGTTTTACTATAGTCATTAAGATATAATTTTTATCACAAATAAACCGGTGCCAGTTATTGATCAAGGAAGCGGCAATCAAACGGGTTCCAAATATTCTTTTATAGCACAAGGGCACGCGAGATTTCAAGATACGGCGTGGTCAAGATAACTTTTTTACCGGGAACCGACCATGAACCAAAGTGAGAGTGAATGACAGTTCAGTGTGACCATAGTCAAAATTTACAATAGACTAAACTAAACGTTACTAAATCGATATAATCGACTTGACTTATCATAAAACTAATTCTATTTCATATGGGAGCATAGGGTTGCCACCAAGAAATGAGGGTCCCAAGCCAACCTCACCTGCAAGTGGTGCACCTGCCGATTAACGGACGAGGCTCTGGCAAACAAAATATCCCGATAAGCGGCAATAGGCTCGCCACCTATTACGTGGGATCAAAACACTGCCGAAAAGTGGGCGTTTAATATGCCTCTGCCTACCCCTTCGGGGAAACAGGCGTGAGTCTATGTATGTATTATGTATTTCTATTTCAAACAATGCCAAAATGATCTTTATACAAAAATATAGGTATTACATTTTTTTTATTCGTGTGTGTTATGTGTGTTTAAACGTGTAATATCTTTAAGTTTGACAGCATTTGTATGATAATATTAGCTAACGCATGTCTAAGAAGTGTAGATTTTTAGCGCCAGTTATTTTCAGACAGCAAATTATTTTCAGACTACCCATTATAATTAAATGCTTAGTAACAACACATAGATAAAATAAAGTATAGCTTGTAATAAACATTAACCTTAAAATTTTAGTCGTAATAGGTATACGGGAGACCCCCCCCGTGGGATCTCCACCTTGTCGTGGTGGGGGGGCTTAGTAACCGTGGGTTTCAGGTTCACCCACGGTGAAGCTAAGCGGGATCTCGGGAGGGGACGCTCCACGTGGGCTTGGGTGAGGCCTGCGTAGGATGTGTCCAAAGTGCGGGTGCGGGGGACAGTTCTGTCTGTCCCTCGCAGTCGGGTGCGGTCGCGGGAGGAGAGGCGCGTCGGTGTTGCGTTGCCGCGCGCCCTATCTCCCGCGACCAAATAAATGGGGGCGCACCATTATTGTTGCGTCGCGGTGGGGCCGCAGAGGTAGAGGAGATGCGGTGTTGCGTTGCCGTCCTCCCTATCCTCTGCGGCCGCTGGGTGTTTTGGCGGCGGAGCCCAACACCTTCATCCACCGCCAAGGGGATTTTGTTCAGGGCCCGCCTGACCATCTGGCGGGCCAATACCCGTCGGAGGGTTGCGACGAATGCTTCGGTGATACCCGATCCTCCGACCCACGGGTACATGAGAAAGTCGAGGTGGTTTTTAGTGGTAACACCACATACTCGGCTCTCATTTCCCCAAGAGTCGGAGATCCGAAGGGATCTTCCACCTCGTAAAAAAAAAATTGATATTTTGCGCCTCATTTGTATAATTATTTGTTTATGCTCAACCGATGGCTTGAAAATGTATTAATAGAAACGAATCAAATTTGAATATGTGGAACAATTCGTTTGTTTACAGCAGTTTTGATGTGAACAATTTATTTCACGTTTTAATTTTTTAATTAAAATTGTGTTTTACTAACTGATTTTACGTTATAATAAACGGACAGTATCTCTACAACTGACCAATTTTATTGAATATTTTACGGTGTCATCGTGACCAACGATTTGATAACATGTGTCAAATAGATGTACAAAATAAAAATAACCTGACACGGGAAGCTTTGCGACGTGACAAGCTTTTCAACAAGCTTATTAACACAATAGAAACTGTAAATTCAATTTTGCGGATTGAATACATCCGTGTATGCTTATTTTACGTATTTACTGCTAATGCCTCAAGAATTAGCGTGAGATATATAGCGGTAAAAAGTAAACTTTTAAAATTTCCAGCCTCCTAGCCATTTCCACACAGAAAACACCCTAACATCGTCGTTGTGACGTGACAGAAGGATAAAGACCAAATAAACAAGAAAATACTTTTGCATTTATAATATTAGTATGGATAAGATCCAGTTTAAAATATCTAATTTATAATATTTAAATTTAATTTTGGAATTTTTTTTTTTTGGGCAGAATAAAAACATTCCAAAACGTTACAAATTAAAATTTATGAGAAATGTGATGTTTATTTTACAACGCTAAATCAAGCCGAATAGGGGCGATCGTGTTTGACGACGTAAAAGTTAATTATAAGTTCGCCAGAAAACACAGACGTAAAACAACGAAACATTGCGAATACATCCGAACACATGCGGTTTAATCTCATAACATGCCTAGCACAAATGAGTTTCTTTTTGTCCTTTTCAGTTCAGCATTCAATTATAACGGTCCGTATGTTGTGATGTTGTTGTCATTTATCTGTTTTTACGCTGGCCGGTTTTGTGATTTCGTTTAAAAAGTAAAAAATACGTGATGTCTCTCAATTAGGGAATACATAGCTCTAATACGTTAATGAAGAGACCACTAAATGATATACCAGTAGACGTTTATACACCCTTATTTTTTTAATTAGTACAAAATCTTTAAGGACAGATTAGCGAAGACATTATTATCATATATGTGACGTAAGAATTTCAAAATATCTATAAACAGCAAAGTTATTATCATTTGTTTATTGTAGAAAATCTCACTTAAATCATAGTCATATTTTACAATCCATTCACAAATTCATTGATAATATTCCATCCTGTTCATTCGCATTCTCTCTGTCGCACTTATGATGTAGGTACCCTTAGACAATAAAATGAAACAAAATAATTATTGATGTAGTTACTTACTTAAGTAACTTTCTGAATTCTAACCTCTCCTTCATACTTCATCTGGGCTTAGGACCGGCAAAATTTACCTTTTTACAAGTAATTGAATACATGGGTATGTAATTAGAAAGCAAACAAATATCAAAATAAAAGAAACTATTCTGTACTAAAAGAAAATAGTAATTTTGGCGTATGTATGAAGTTATAATCAGCTGCTATTTACAATTATTATTTCATTTCACGTCCACTGCTGGTCTTAGGCCGCCCCCAAAGTTCTCCACACAGACCGATTTTGGGCCGCCCGTATAAAATTATTATTTACAAAGGTAGTTAATTTTTACTTTACTTACAAGTATTTCCATTGTCCTTCGAAATGTCCACCACCATTGTCAAAATACAGACGGGCATGTTTTATTAAATTGTTTTTTAACGAGATAAGTACGCTTCTCTGACTTTTCACTGCGTGCGTCAAAAGCGTCCAATATGCGCTGTTTTAATTGTTCGACATTAACCGGCTTACTTTTGTACACAGTGGTGAGCATGGAGGCCAAGCTACAGGCTCGCCTCGACTAATCCACTGGCTTTCAAACTATTCCCTGTACAAACGCCCAGCTGCACTCGCGTGATTTGAACTAATAAGCCATCGCGTTGGGCAAACGTAAACAAACAATTAATTGTTGCTGCGACAAAAGGATCCGCTCGCTACCGCCATCAATTTAGCACTACGGCCGGCGCAGGCGCACAACAAAACACTGTTTTAATAACGATGTGTATTATATACATTTTTAGAATACCATTTACAAACAAGAATATCTGACTAGAACTACACACCATTTCACAATTTAAAATAGCTGCTTTACGTTTCATTTTAAACCTTCATAAGATTACTTCTAAAACAGCGTTTGCAACAAGAATTTAACTAGATTTATTCGCTAAGTCTTCGGTAAGTACCTGCAAAGTGGCTTCTAAACCTCTTCTACGAAAGTCAAGACATCAACTTTTACTGGACCGTTTAATCGTTGTTGTAAGATGACAGTAATAAAGTTACTTGGAACAAATCATTACTCTTTATGTTACGAATTTACTTGAACATCGCCGACTTTAATTCAAGACTGTGATTGTCGGTTTGAACTGCGGGGGCGTTGTGACATACTGATGCAGAATTATGAGATTAAACATATAAAGCTCTGGTAGTATTGTGAGTTGAGAAGTACTTGGGTTTTATTACAGGAATAATTTTACATACGTTTATGAAAGTTTAGAAATTCAACATACTAATGATAAGATATGACGAGGCTTGTGCGTATAAATGATAAACGTGTAGGTAAATTTAGAGGTAAATATAATGTAATTACATATAAAATAATAACATTGACGAGATAGACATGGGGTCTCTGAAAATGTAATCTCAGTAGTTTGCGATATTGAACATTCAATAGCAGGCTAACAAAGTAATAAAATAAAACAGCATAAAAACCATACCTCCTCATATCGGTTAAGATTTAAGTTGCTTAATAAACATTTTGCCTACGAGATGAGGTTATGTATAACGCTTTAAGAAATACGTAAATTCATTTCGTTATGAATAAAAACTTTTTACGCTGTTACGCTTCTTATCCACCGACGCATTCACACGCGGCAACGAAGAAACAAATAGCTGTCAGTTGTATGGATGCGTTTTGTACATGCTACGTCTCGCATTATTAGTATTACACAGCTTAATAAATTAGTTGCGTCCTTGTCACTACAGTTAAGCCAGGATCAAACCAACGCGTTCAGTTAGCGTCCGAGGTGGCGTGCGCGGTGGCGATTATTGCGCGTGCAAAAAATGTGCACACTGTCGCGTTCGTTTAGGCGTTCACCAGGCTGTAGTCGCGTCACTAAAATGCTGTCTGATACAGATAGTGAAATTGAAGAAGTTTTACTTCTGTCTGCTATTATTGAAGACGAAGAGGAACAAGAAGTGAACTTGAGGTGGGTATGATATACAATGCCAGTGAAGTAAATACCTTCCATCATTCGATAACGCTTTAAGTATCAGAATGAGTCGTATCATACAACAATGGGTATTTGTGGTGTGTAATTTCTTCCGTTTCCTGCACCATACTTAAAATCTACAAAAACACTGCTTCCTCAACAAATAATAGCTGCGTGCAGCGTCCTAACGCAACAAGCGCGATCTGATCGCCACCGCCGCGTGCAGACGCTGCACCGGACGCTGCGCCCAATCAGAAGACGCGTAGATGTGAACACATCGCTCTAAGTTCATACACAACATCTGATCGCCACCGCGCACGCCACCGCGGACGCAAGCTGAACGCGTTGGTTTGGTCCTGGCTTTACTGCTCCGCAGATAACTGCGAAATCGTCGTTAGACAGACGCAGACGATCCGCAACGCAGTGCGTCACCGCGTGTTCTGTCAGGACGGACAGATTTTCGTATTATGGAAGCCGGAAACATTTAAATATTGCTTAATTTAATTCGAAACTATTCCGAAATTGCGCGTGTGTGACGTGGACGTCCCACAGCCCACCAATATTAAAATGACAGCTATTTTCGTACCGCATTCGTTTCCACAATAGATTCGTATAAGATTCGTAGCCGCATGAGTGCGCTTCAGTGAAGAGCGTTAAACATAGATGCTAATTAACATAGGAAGAACGTGATTTATAAATAATAAAACAAAACCTTTAGGAGAACATTTATAGACCAAGTGAATGAAATACATAAAAGTTGCGTCGTATCGAAAGTCAAGGCGTTAAGTGGCAATAGTATAGGAAAAAACACATTCTAGTCACAACTGCTTAGCTGCATTAATATGAATGATTACAATTCAAAAATGTTTTTGAGTGATTTAGTCAAGCCAGTCGCAGCATGATTATGCAGATTGGAGTGAGAAATTTGTTATAAGATTGAATTACTTCTACTGTTGCGTTTTATTCAGAGAGCAAAAACAGCGGATGCATTCATCTGCCTTTCACATTCATTGGTCCTGTCCCAAGTAAAGACGTTGAGGACAGAAAGTGTTCTAGACGAAGAATGCGAGCATAGCTCTGTCTTTTTCTCCCTTACACATCATTTAGCAGTGCGCGAGTGGATTTACCCATCTATCACGTCTGTGAGCTCTAAACACTCTGTTTTTACCATTATATGAATATTCGTCCATTACAATGCAGATATATATATTTAACTTTCTTACATAACTCAATCTAAAATAGCTAAAATATCTAAATAAATAATTGGTCGTTATAATATTCCATGTCCGAAAAACCGTTCTTAAATAAGTTACGCACGATGCGTGCCGTAGTTTCCTTAAGAAGGACTTAAATACAAAATTAATTTCAACTCTGTATATAAACTGTCCCAGACTTAGGCGTAGGCCTCTTCGCACTATGAGAAAGGGTTAGACAATAAATAATTCACCGCGCTGAAAAGTGGCATACTTCAGAAGGGTTTTCGAGAGAACATTATGGATAAATGACAGACTTGCTGAGTTCCACACTACGTCTAATTTTAACAAGCAAGAATTAACAATGGAATACTCAAATAACTTCGAAAAGTCAGTAGTATTAAACCTGAAATTTATGGGCATCAAGTTCAAACCTTTTGCGTAACAGTCTGTGGTTAAAAACAGACTGCTAAACTAGAGGAGCCCTTTTTATTTATTTTATTACTGTCAAAGAAAAGAAAACCCTACACAATGTTATAAACAAATAAATACATTTGAATTGCTTGGATTAAAAAACCTTCCTATCAACACGTGTAAGTATTTAGTTTTATAAGTTGGTTTATTATCGTAGGTACTTTTAGAAGACATTTATTCAACTTCATTTAAATTATATTTCAAAACTTAGTAGAAGGGCATTAATGTTTCTTTCAAAGCCACTGAAAGACATGCAAAAATGGTGAAAGTATAAGGAATCTATTACCCCTTCCTGTAACAAGTCAAGTGTAGGCACGTGTAGGAATCGCATTCACAATATTCAAAGCTATGCTTAACTACGAGACGGCTGTTAAAACTACAACACCATTTGTCTTAATGCTACCCGCTGTAAAATAAAAGTGAAACCAACATTATCCACATCTGCAGTCGCTCTGGCTGCTGAAAACCCGAACTTTTCAACAACACAAATATTAAAATACCACGTATGCATGTTCTATTTAATTTCATCCATAACATTGCCAACAGTCTGATATGAGTACTGGCGTTCAATATTACCATTTCCTGGCATTTGACTGGCCACACAAGCACTGTAGCATTCACATATAACTGTTCTATTCAGCGGGTTATTCACTATTCGCATTATTTTGTGTCAGTCCACAATGAAAAGATACAGTGTTCATTGTCCGTTCTCTTCTTTGTGAATATTTTATATCGTCTGTGTATTTATAATTCTCAACTGGGGAACGTAATAGTGTATTAATTCATTCAAGATGGAAATAAACTGGTTCATTCTACAGAAGTTGTTAATTTCTGTCAAATATTTATGCTATTCTGCCGAAATTGTGTTGAAAAATACTTGAAAGACAAATTAGTGATATTATTATATCTAAGTACCTATTTTACTCAACCTTATTTATTCTTATAAATATTATAATAAGCCGGTGGTTCTCTATGACTATATGTAACGCCTGCACAGTTGAATTGTATTTGCAGAGTGATATAGACTCTAAGATTTCTTTAGAACTTTCTTTGTACGTCTCTGACTGGTCAGGTCTTCCCGCGACCTCGTTAGTTGAACCCATGTCAAAATATCGTTATAAACTGAAGGTATATTTTCTGGTTATTTTTATTTTAAACGCAATTGAGACTTGCTACAAAAATATTAGTATAGACAACCTCTCCAATTCTTCAAAGTCTTAACAAAATTTCGTAATAACCGAGAACTCAACTAGACTGTTTTTTAAGTAAAACCAAAATGATCAATATCAATTGTATAAGAACATATCCAAAACTGAGTCAACTCCCATAAGAACTAATCTCATATAGTCAACAATTGTCACCGTTCATCACTTCATCAGACTTGTCAAACAAGTAGAATACAGAACCACAAAACTTGTGTTCTAGCACCAGATACAAGGTTTTATGAACGTAAACACGAATTCACGTCTTGTTCAGATGCAGATTCGGTTCAAATTTATGAGACGGTACGTCATATCGATAGCCTCAAAGTACCGTTCAAAGCTTTGCGAATACGGCTGCGGTATTAACTATAAACTGTATATCAGGAATATATTACACCGGTGTAATTGTCGATAGAATTTCGGAAACTCCATTACTAGATACTATTATAACAGCAATTATGTGTAAAGATGGATATTTGATACTGTTTTACGAAAAACTACTGAACGGGTTTAGATGAAATATAGCTTATTCATCAGAATTATATTTCTTTTAGCGTTTATAAATAAAATTTACATGACTTACAGTTTGTTAAAGATCAGTAATATTTAGATTAGTTTACAGAGCTTACGTTTATGCGGCATTTGTATCAGAGCGCTGCCGTGCTAGGGAGGGCCATGCCATGCAAAACCGTTGCCACCGGTTCTTGCCTCAGAAGAAGAATCGCTTGACCATGTCTTGGGCTCTTCGGGTGATCTATAGACTGCCTCTCGAGAGGCCTTACACTTATATGAAAAGGAGACAAATAGGAATGAAACATAGGCTATTTTATTTGGTCGTTTGTTGGAAAGGAAATGCATCACAGCCAACTACATTAAATTATTGCTCTGATTTGTTAGCACCGTCTAATGCAGCGGGTAACAGCACCATTGATTCAAATCTTGGCATTTCTTTCTCACCCCACATTACAAACACTGACAAACTATTAATATTTAGTGATGAGATAGGGAAAAACATGAGCCAGTTGTTGTGGCAAGGGACAGGTTTAGCTATTACTAACATATGTATGCCTGGAGCAAGTTATTCTCAAATAATGCAATCTATTTTATCTAAAACATACTGTCCTGAAACAACAATTATTATATTTATTGGGAGAAGAAAAATGCAAATATAAATGTAATACAGAGATATTTTGACGAATTACTCAATTTAAAAGTTAGAAAAATTCTGTTACTTGCTTTTCCATACAGTAACCTGTTGCCACAAGCTGAAAATGATTATAGATTTAAGATTAATTCAAAATTGCATACTATGACATTTTATAATAATTTTATTGACATTATTGACTCTAATGCTTTAATTAGAAATTTTTATTTGACATATGATAATTATTAAATATCACAATTTTATAAAAGATAAATAGCATCATCGCTAGCTTATTGTATTAATAACTCAGCCAAGGTTTTGGCTAACCACACTGCTTTTATTGAGCAGTCAAATTTGACATGCAATATAAGCTTGGAATCCGTTCCAAATTCTTTAAATTGACTTCTGAGACAATAGAGTCAATCTCTGGCAATATATTTAATAAGACACCAAATTTTGTACCTAGTTTAAGTGACAAAAACATAGTTCCATCAACCACACATACAAACAATAATTTTAAAAATTGTATCAACCTGGTGCATCAAAATATACAAGGGTCGATGGGTAAGAGTTAGAATTGGAATTGTTTATGAACTGTAACAATATTGATATTTTATGCATTACAGAACATTGGCTAAGAAGCCACCAGTTCATATTCAATTTTAATAACCACCAGGTTGTAAGCTCGTTCAGTAGAGAAAATTTTATCCATGGTGGCTCGTTAATCATAGCAAGTAAATTTCTAAAATTAAAAGAAAGGACTGACATTGTGAGCCTCTCTGTTGAGCGAGTAGTAGAGATTACATGTGTTGAGTTTGAGCAGTTCATTGTTATGAGCGTATACAAACCTCCACGTGCACCATTTGAAAGTTTTTTAGTTATTATGGAGGATGCTCTAAGCAAAGTTTGTAATTGCCGTAAAATGGTTGCTATTTATTGAGACTTTAACATTAACATATTAGAAAAATGTTCTTCAACTATCAATTTTTTTAATTTACTTAAGTCATATAATTTATGTCATAATTTCTATGAACCACCTACCGCCACAAGTGGTACTTGTATTGATAATATATTTACTAGTATAAAACCAATACACAAATCTTTGATTAATATGCTTCAGTCAGATCACAGTGGGCAGTTAATCTGTTGTCCAAGAGAATGCCCTAGAGAACAGAGAAAAATTGTTAAAAATATACCAATAAATGAGAAAAGACTTAAAACTTTTAAAAACAATTTATCTCGAAAAATGCGTTGGTTGCCTCATCATGACCATCCGGATCAGTTATACACCGCTATTTTTTAATTAGTACAAAAAATTTAACAGGGCACTAAGTATCTTTAACTGATCATATTTATGTAGTTGAAAAATAAAAACACTAAGTCCCAAAACTGTCTCAAAACTGTCCACAAAAATACGTGATAATTGGTAAATGCAATACTAATACTATGCCCAACCCGTGTACTATCATAATAAAATGAACCATTGATAAATTCCCCCCCACCCCTCCGCCCCTCTGCGCCTGCGCCACGCCCCGACGATGCTACAAACAGTACTAAATTGCTAGCGAAAGTGAGTGTATCTAATTTCGTTGCAAAAGTTAATTGTTTGTCTACGTTTGCCCGACGCGATGGCCTATCATATCAGTTCATATCACGGGAGTATGTAGCTATGCTTCGTGCGTACTTTTTGAGTGGAAAAATCGCGAGTGCAGCTGTGTACCCATGGACATCGTATTGTGAGTGTACAAAAGTGACCGGGTCAGTGTCAAACAATTAAAACAGTGCATATTGGATGCTTTTGAAAATGGTGGTGGACATTTCGAAGGACAATGGAAATACTTGTAAGTTTAGTAAATGATACGTACTTAAGTAAATAATAATTTGATGCGGGCGGCTCAAAATCGGTCTGTGTTCTCCACACACCTTGAGGAAGGCCTATGTCCAACAGTGGACGTCTCTAGGCTGACATGATGATGATAAAATAATTTGTAAATAGCAGATGATTCTAACTTCATAAATACGCCAAAATTACTCTTTTCTTTTAGTCCAGAACACCATTTTTTTATTTTGATATTTGTTTGCTTTCTAATTACATACCTCCGTATTTAATTACTTGTTAAACGATAAATTTTACCGGTCCTTAGCCCGAATGAAGTATGAAGGAGAGGGTAGAATTAACAAAATTAAAAAATAACTACCTACATTTATTATTTTTCTTCATTTTATTTTCTATGGCTACCTACATCATAAGTGCGACAGAGAGAATGCCAATGAGCAAGATGGAATATTATCAATGAATTAGTGAATGGATTGTAAAATATGACTATGATTTAAGTGAGATTTTCTACAATAAACAAATGATAATAACTTTGCTCTTTATTGATATTATGAAATTCTTACGTCACATATATGATAATAATATCTTCGCTAATCTGTCCTTAAAGTTTTTGTACTAATTAAAAAATAGCGGTGTATAACTCATTATTTAAATTAATTAATAACGAATTTCAGACTGTATTTACATCCATAAAATTAAATGTAACTGACCGTCTGATGTTTAGTGATTGGGCAACTGAAGGTATTCATAAAAGCCGAATTAGTTTATATGAACTGTATAATGAAAAGTCTTATAATAATAGTCAGACCTTTATTAATTACGTAAGAAAATATTCCAAAATATTTAGACAAGCTTGTAACACGGCAAAATCTATTTATTTGAGAAATAAAATAAAACTATCAGAAAACACTATAAAGGCTACCTGGAATGTGATCAAAAATGAAACTGGCAGAGCCAAAGCACGCAGCTGAAACTACCTGTTAAAAATCAATAATGTGAGTATTTTAGAGGAGCTGGAAGTTGCGACAGAATTTGAAAATTTCTTTGCTAATATACCTATAGTGACAACAGAGTCGCTCAACTCATCTTCTATGTCTGCGGAAATGCTTCTTAGGGACTGCGTGCCAGAATGTGATGCAGCCTTTGAATTCACTGTTGTTACTACTGACGATATTATTAAACAATTTAAAACTTTAAATATGAAAAATACAATGGATTTGTAGGGACTGTCAGTGAAGACTACTTCATCTATTATAAGCATAATTGCTCCACATCTTGCAGCGGTATTCAATGGTTGCGTCGCTTCTGGAATATTTCCTGACTTAATGAAATATAGTAAAGTTATACCTTTATTTAAATCTCGTGACACAACCGACCCTTCTAATTTTCGACCTATTTCTGTATTGCCGACACTTAGTAAAATTTTTGAAAAAATAATTCTTAGTCAGTTGCTTAGTTATTTCAATAGACATAATCTACTCCACGAGAAACAGTTCGGATTTACGAGGGGTCGTTTGACTACTGACGCAGGAGTTGAGCTACTCAAAAGTATATTTGCAGCTTGGGAGAAGTCGCAAAATGCATTAGGTATTTTTTGCGACTTGTCAAAAGCGTTTGATTGTGCACATCATGACACTCTGGTCAGGAAATTGTATCATTACGGCGTTAGGAACAAAGCTCTCAATCTCCTGGTTTTCTACTTGGGCAACAGATCCAGAAGGTCCAGATCAATGACAAGACATCTCCAGGTTCTGCTTTAAAAATGGGAGTCACGCAGGGGTCAATTCTCGGACCATTTTTTTATTTATTTATATTAACGATCTACCTTATTATATAAAAAAGAATCATGAGATTGTGTTGTTTGCGGATGACACCTCCTTAATTTTTAATATTAGACGACAACAGATAAATTTTGACGAAGTAAACAATGCACTCTCTAAAGCTGTTAATTGGTTTAATGTAAATAATTTATTACTTAATGATAACTACGTGACTGGTGAGAGGCCGGGAATCGGCCGCGTCAAAAAAGTGCCTGACTGGCGAGAGAGCCGAAATCGGTCGATCGTTATAATCGCATTTTTTATTTCCTTCTTTATTTTCAGCAGTTTTATAATTAAAATTTATAATTACGTAAGGATATTTATATACCAATCTGTAGGAAACTTTATGAAGAATCTAAATATATATATATATGTTAGCAGAAATTCATAAAAATCACCGAGTAATCAACAACAGAATGGAGCGCCCCCCTCCCCCCGTCGCGGGTTACCCCGCGCGCAGGGCTCGCCAGACGCGGAGGGTGGCAGCACGCAAGTAGCGCCACGTAAATGGATAAGAAAACCAAACCATTAAAATTCTCAATGCTCAATGTTTAACAGATGGAAACCAATGTACCACTTAAGGAATCCAGAAGTGACCTTAACACAATATTCATTCTGCAGAAAAGAGCAATAAGGGGAATTTACAACCTTGGTCCTCGTGTTTCTCTTAGAGGAAAGTTCAGTGAGATAGGCACTCTAACTGTTGTATCGCAATATATATACGATAATCTCTTATATGTCCACAAGAATATTGACAAATTTAGTAAAAAAAGTGATCTTCACACTGTAAATACTAGACATAAGTATAATCTTGTAGTTCATAGCACCCGCCTCCACAAAATAAGTAACTGTTTGATGGGGCAGTGTATACGCTTTTATAACAAGCTCCCTCTTAATAAAAGAAAGAACAATGCCCATTTCTGGCCCAGTTTGGACAGCACAATAAAGTTTCAATTAGTTGTTGAATAATCCTTTTTATTTATAACTTAATTTATAGGCATTACTAATTACTAAAGGTGTGCCGAGAAACTTATTCAATAATTAGGATTTAAAAGATGTGTTAATGCCTAAATAGCCAACATGTAATAGATCAGAAATTGCCAGTAAAGAAATCATAATATTAAATCGATTACCACGTCTTCTTCATCGATTTTACATGTTCTCTACTCAAAATGATTTTAGTTAATAGCAAATCTCTACTTGGTCCTTAAACATTTAAAATGTGTGTATTTTTAAGGTATATATGCGATTAACTACAAATAAGTTCGATTTTGAACCAAATATATAGATAACCTATGTCCGAAATCCATATCGATTAATCAATCAATATAATTTAAAAAGTGTAAATGGCAACACTTTTTTGACTCTTAAGTATCTGTCAATAATGTCATATTCAGTTTATTTTGTTTGTGACCTATTTGTTTTGCTCGTGCACATTGTGAATGCTTTTTATGCTTTTGGATCTTTTACGACTTCTGGCTTTTTCTTTCGGATTTCTACTCTTACCAAATTATTAACTCATTCCTTTCTACTCAAAACTACGAAATACTTTAATTATCCTAATAAAAGTGGGTACACACCTAATGTTTTGTGGGCATATAAAAGTACTTCTTGTAATAAAACTATGAATGTGATGGACCTCTAATCAGTCTCAAAATTCTAGTTTAACACTCTTTTATCGAATGCAATAACAAATACTAGGATTTTTGACTGTCCACATCTGGGCCGGCGTCTCTAAGAAAAATGGGCATTGTTCTTTAACAATAAATAAATTTAAGATAATTGTTAAAACTAAATTGTGTTTAAAAGCATATTATAAAATTTCCGATTATATAGACGACAAAAATGCTTGGGTTTGAGCTGCTCTAATTCAACATAAAAATATAAACTTGTACAACTGATAAATTTAAAATTGACGTTTCGTAAGCACTTTATACAAAGTTTACACGAAATAAAGAATAATTTCATTTCATTTCATATTAAGTATTAAGTCAGAAAATAGGAATACAATAAAATTCACCAACGTAAGTATTTAATTGGTTCCCTTTGACTTCTGTGTTTTTTGTCAGGTCATGTCCATTCAAAATCCTTATTGCAAATATAACGTAAAATGAAAATTGACACTTTATTGGATACATGACTTTAAATATAAACAGAAGGACAGTTGTAGAGATTGTGTCGTCACACAGGTCAGCAAATGCTTATAAACTTATAATCGTCAACGTCATTCATATTCTATGTATAATATGTATGTATTTACAAAAAAAAAAAGTATATATGTATGTTTATCCATTAGTTGGTACCCATAGTACAAGCTTTGCTTAGTTTGGGACTAGATGGTGTTGTGTGAATGTGGTAGAATATTATTATTATTATTATTATTATTATTATTATTATATAAAATACACATGAATACAAATATCGAAAAGCTAAGAATTATATTAGATTCACTTAACTTTTAACGCATATACCTAATCTAGATTTTTAATTATCGTCATTATGAAACATGATAATACTTTTTATTTTTTTAAGATCTGAAACTCATGACATGCATGAATGCAAACAAAATTTCGCAGCATTAAGTTACAGGAGGATGTAAGCTGGCTTTACGCGATCATAAATAGCATTTATAAGAATCGATTTAATATTTACATTATTAAATATTGTGATAAGAAAATAAAATATGGAATGAATCAAACTAATAGTATGAATGCAAAAGTGTGTTTGCACGATTTGGACGATGTTATGGTATGTTTTTTTACCGCAATAACCGACTTCCACGGTGGTCCTAGACGCAGATGAAGTGTAGTTTATGATATTTTACTTTTAGAATCATTATAATCTCATATGACATTTTCTAATAGTGGCCACATAATTACATATAAAGCATGGACCTCGATATATTCTATTATGAGGCCGCGACAAATTAAGCAATCGACATCGATGGTACTGAATTTATATACAAAAATACAGTTGACGGATTGCCAAAATTTATTTATAGTCGCAAATATATTGTAACACTGAATACGAAAATACTGAATCATTCATTTGACCTGTCACTTATAAAAAGAGACGTTGAATAGTACGTTATTTGGACTTTGTGGAAATAACCATTTAGAAACTTTCCTAATAAAGCCTTCGGTATTATTGATTTCTTTCACGCAATGGCTGTCAAGGGACTCAGATAGCGTCGAAATGGACTCGGAGGTTTTTGTGCTAGATAAGATTATACGGTGTTTCTTGAAGACGTGTGATTGAATGCCCAGGCGTGTATTTTTATTGCCTCCTACCAAATTTACTTTTTGCTTCATAAGAGCAAATAGGTAGCTGTGTAGTTATATTTCGTATCGCAATCTATACACATATAAATAAAATGTATGTGTCTGTCTGTGATTTCAAAATAACTATGTTTGTCAAGTGCATACAGTTAGTTACAGGATACCAAGTCATCAACGAGTGAGACGAATGAGACGTTCACTGGAAGATAGACGAATTTGTAGAGACATACAATATAACTACACAAAATATGGAACTGACCTTTTAAACACAAACCATTGGATCATATACTTTTCTTTTTCACAAAGAATCGCCTAATTGGTCACTGTCCAGTAAGCCTCACGAAAGTGCATACATTAGTGTTCCAGTTACCGTTTACAAAGCTGAACTGCACACTTTGCAAGGCGATTCAGTAACATTTATGTAGCTACTTGTAACTTAAAGTATAGTCTGAGTTTCTAGTACGACAACTTTACTGCTGTGGGTATAGTTGGACTAGTGACGAAAGTTTTCTGTACTATAAAGAGGTTGAATCGAGACTGGACTGAAGCGCCACGAGTAGGTACTTTACCTTTACGAACAATTAATAATAGAAGAGAAGTGTAATGGCTACAGGTGGTGTTTAAAACATCGATTATGTTCTTATTGTTTTATGTTGAGACGTAGTTTTAGTCTCAATAAATTAAGAATAATCCGAAAGTGAATGAAATAAAACTTATCATGTAATTTCACAATGGAATTGATAAGTGCTATTAAAAAAAACATTACTTTTTAAAGGGTCTAAGAAATGATCAATGCTACGTTCAATAATATTTTTGTATCGTAATACTATTTTGCGTATCATATACACAGAGGTATGAATAGGAAAAGAAGACGAACAAACGATCAAAGATTCATGTGAGACATATTATGAGTCAAATATCCTTACATATGAATGCAGGCAAGGCTGTTTATTTGAACAGTATCTCATTTTTTTTCATCACATAATAATCAAGTCCAGTGGGGCAGGCAAGTAGGCTGAACGAGAAGCTCCCGTACAGTCGTTTAGAGCCTACCCGCTAAAGCATCGCGGTGACCGTTGACATCCCGTAGCGGCGAGGTCCGATTAATTGCAGTTAGTGTACGTTGGGTACATAACCTGACTATGGATATTCAAGATATGTTATTTCTAACAAACCTCAATCGTTTAACTGCCTATTGAGAACAACAGCTGTTATCATGAAACTAAGTTTAGTTCATTGATAACTGTTGTATAACACTGGCTAATCAAAATTTTGAATTCATATTCCTGTATTTATGTCACTTCATTAAATAAAGTCTGTTCCAACCACGAAAACTCTATTTTAACTGAGTTATACCTATAAAAACTGCATATTATTTAGTAAAAAGTGATTCTGCAAGTTTTTTCCAGTACGTGCATGTATAAATTATGAAAATTTGTGAAAATTTTTAACAGTTCACGAAGATATTCTAACTAACTAACTAATCTAACTTCTCATTTTCAATATCTGTATTCCAGTCATAACAGAACTCTACGCTCCTCTAATAATCTACTCCTCCTATGTCCTTCACACAGCTCTGACTTCATTCACTCATCTTTTCCCGTGCAATCTGTCCTTCTGTGGAACGCCCTCCCTCTAGAGATCAGGACGGCCACCAGCAGACACACATTCAAATCGAAAGTACGAGAGCTCTTACACTCTGAACTTTCAGATTCATCGCAGAATTGATATCTCTAGTTAATTTTATCTTATATATATATATTTAGTTATATATATATATATATATATATATATATATATATATATATATATATATATATATATATATATATATATATATATATTCATATATATATATTTTTTTACCTATATATTATGTAGGTTTGTATTTTATAGTATCTACTATTGTGTATATGTATTGTATGTAATTAATATGTAGTCATTGATATGTATAAATGTATGAATTATGTTATGTTAGTCCCGAACACTTCAGCTTGCACCTACTTCATATATCTCTGCATCACCCCAAGGTAGACTGTTAGAGAATGCCTCAGGCATTAAGTCCGCCGATACATGTACATTACGTGTATGAAGTCCAATAAATAAATAAATAAATAAATATTTTCAGTCAATTTTTGTTGTGACATTGAACAGCTGTACGTCTAAATATGGCACTCATAAACAGAGACGGTTATTCCGTATGGAAATTCAAAATGCGCATGGTGACGTAATCAAATATAAAGCGAGACTTGTCGCGAAAGGATTTAACCAAGTTTATGGCATTGACTATTTAAAAACTTTCTCTCCAGTCGTCCGGAATTCTTCTTTACGCATGTTGTTTGCATTGGCTGCGGAAAAGGGAATGAAAATGCACCATTTAGACGTTGATACGGCATTTTTGAATGGATTTTTGGAGGAAGAGGTATATATGAGTCAGCCGGAAGGTTTTTCTAAACCTGGTCAAGAAGATAAAGTATGTTTACTAAAACGTTCGCTTATGGCCTCAAACAGGCTTCGCGAGCATGGTACAGTCAGCATCAAAAGTTGATGACCACATTTAGATTTTCAATATCGCTGTACACCATAATACACCTAAATTGCTCAACATGACAAGCGCCAGAAATGAATGATTATCTTAAAAGGGCATAAGTAGGTGACCATGACTTTTCAAAAGTAGCTAAACAAAGTTATGGTAAAAAAAGCATAACACCAAGTCACCAGTCATTCGGCCAGTACGGCCAGTGACGTCCGAGAACTAAATAAAGGAGGTCGTTACATTTGATAAACTAATGTGATTAAATAAATTCTTATTAAAGTATTATGAAGTAAATAATTTTATATAATGCTATAGTCTTTTAAGCTAATACAATATTTTATAGATGATAAATAATTGCAACCGCAATGGTCTACATTCGATACAAAGTGATAATTAAGTAGAAATATTATTTTACATTCAAGGGTAAACAGTTTTACAAAGAATTGAATTAAAACAGAATTTGTGTGAATTTTGAAAATGAGTCTTATATGTAGGTATATAGGGTCTACCAAGCAAAAGTTTGTTTTTCAAACAAACCACGAGTTTTGCACGCGATCGTCACGGAAGTTTCCTGCATGTGAAATAAATTATACAAGTATTTTTATCTAGTGAAACATGTCAAAATAATAGTAGTTTCATACATCAATTAATGTTAAAACTTAATTTAACATTTTTTTATCGTCAATTTATTGATAATAAGTATTCTACTTGACAGCAAAACACTATGACGTCACTATATCATATTTCATACAAAACCCTTGACAAAGGTCGTTTTTGACATTTAATTAAAAGTGCTTGATTTGACTAGTTGGAAACAACCCTATTTCCATAGATTTTCTAAAAGCGCCCTTATCGGATAGTAGCGATCGATAGAGGGCGCATTAAGGAAATGTATGAAAATTGTTTCCGTCAAAAGGCAGCGATAGCCGAGTGGAGATACCAACAGACTGCCATGCAGAGGGTTTCGGGTTGGAATCCACGGCGCGCATCAATGACTTTTCGGAGTTATGTGCGTATTGAATTGTTAATTATCGCTTGTCCCGTGCCTCGGAGAGCACGTTAAGCCGTCGGTCCCGGTTGTCATGAAGATCTTTGACAGCCGTTACAGGGCGTCAGTACCCTCTAAATAAACTGACACTGGTCTAAACCATGGAATATCGCTATCCCTTCGGGTTGCGGAGGTCAGACAGGCAGTCGCTCTGTGGAAAAGCCAATATTCAGCCAAATCCGGTTAGACTAGTATCCGGACCCCAGATTGAAACTGGAATAACGCTAAGAGAATGATGATGAAAATTGTTCCCATCGACTAGCCTATCATCACTGTGTAAATTTCGTACTAGACCCTCGGATTGGGTTCTAATTCAATCGTAACTATAAAAATCATAAACTAAGTCGACGGTATGAATTTGAACGGAATCTGCGTAATTTTTTAAAATAAGTCTTATTTCTTTACGAATAAGGTTACAATTCAATCGAACTAAAAATCTATAATTACGTCGATGGTATAAATTCAAACTGATGATTCTAAATGTTTTCGGATATTATAACGATCAGCAATATTTGACAAAATGGTGTTCAGTAACCTTTGACAAGTAGTGTTCAGTTAGTTTTGAACTTTAATGATGTTCATTCAATACTGGCGCCCTTCTTGTTGAGCGATTTATGGGTGATATTATGTTCATTGATTTTGAAAATCTGAATGTGGTCATCGACTTTTGATGCTGACTGTACAAAAAATTTACCGAAATTTTACAATGCATTGGTTTTAGCCAAACTCCTTCGGAAGCATGCATTTATACTAAAAAGTTTGGTAGTGAGTTAATAATACTCGCTTTCCATGTCGATGACATTGTCATTCTGTATAAAGAAAATAAAATGCTTGACACTGTCATAACTGACTTACGGAATTATTTTAGCCTGAAAATGATAGGCGAACTAAGTTATTATTTAGGTTTAAATATACACTGTAAACCTAATGAGATTAAAATATCTCAAGAAAGTTACATTCGCGATTTGCTGGGAAAGTTCAACATGTCGGAATGTAAGGCCGTTCCTACACCGTTGGAAATGAGATATTGCTTTTGCGAGTTCATATTTAAGTCAATTTAACACTAAATATGATAAAAGTCATTGGAAGGCGGCAAAACGTGTGTTACAATATTTAAAAGGCACAATCAATTTGGGCATTACTTATAGGAAAGGCGGTGCGTATCTAATTGGCTACGCGGATGCAGATTGGGCCAATTGTCCTATGGATCGTCGATCATACACCGGATTCTATTTTTCTATGGCCGTTGGAGCCATTTCATGGCAGAGTAAGAAGCAGACCACCATTGCCTTGTCATCTAGCGAAGCGGAATATATGAGATAGTCGAGTGCGGGTAGAGAAGCTCAATTTCTGAAGCGATTGTTGTGTGAACTTACTGGTAAGTCAACTGTTGTTACCATTTACAATGATTCACAGTCTACCCAGAAGTTGGCAATGAATCCAGTTCACCACAATAGAACCAAACATATTGACACGAGATTTCATTACATACGCGACTTATTAGCTAACAGTGTCATTAATGTTGTATATGTCATTACTCCTACTTTGGAGATGTGGGCTGATGTACTTACTAAGCCATTGACTCGCAGCAAGCAGAATTGTTTAAAAGGAATAGGTTTGTCTTTATAATTCTTGTTTTGATTACGGGGGAGTATGTTGTATAACACTAGCTAATCAAAATTTTGAATTCATATTCCTGTATTCCGTTTGATGTATATATGTCACTTCATTAAATAAAGTCTGTACCAACAATAACTAATCAATGCCTCCATTCTACTATTACTACTCAATATAATTGGACTAAGAACTCTATTATGATAAGACTCGTACACATTGTATCCTCTAAACGTTTCCCAAGAGTTTGGAAAGTAAACCAAAGATAAAAAGTTGTGAGTCTGTTTACCTACGCAATTATCAGATCTCGACTCCTATTGTCAAGATGTAACATACGAGTAAGAGCTCTCTAGGAATCTAATCATACAAAACATTACCCAGTAGGCTACTTGGTAGTGCTTTTGTTTATTCCATCAATGTTTGTGGACGAAGTCTCTCTAGGATTGAGCCTTTGGTAAAAACTGTTGCGGTTGCAACGGTGAAGTGTTATTAAACGGTCCGGATTTGACCCAATAAGAAGAAAACTGCTATGTAATCAGGCTCCCGATGTTTATTTAATGAGTTTGTATAATTTTTACGCGTCTTTTCCTGTTACATACAGTGATAGAAATAATACGTAGATCAGAATTATAATAAATAAAGAACGTTAAGCATTAGCTAAAAATTAGTCAAAATATTATATTTGACGTCAAATTATTTTAAAAACCATTTGTCAATCCTTGTTTAAGTAGAACATAACGTACATTTTAAATTCTGAATCAAGTAAAGTAAATCTAAATGAAGATTGATGGGTAAAGTTTAGTTGTCATAAGATTTTAGTGGGTAGCAATTTAATTTATGATTTGCTTCTCTATTAATAATATCAATTGTATTCGACGAAACTAAGTCCATAAAGAGTAATGACCAGGATGAATACATTGGCCAGGAGAAGAAAATTGTGATTGGAGCTCATCGCATTTGAGATCCTAATATTGTATTGAACTAAATATAAAAAATTGAATAATTAAAAATTACAACAAACAATACTTTTAAAACGCCTTGAAAAAAGGAAATGTCCGAAGCAACCGAAACCGGTGAATATTATATCATCATCATCGTCCTAGCGTTTTCCCGGTTACATCCAATACTTACACGTTTAGAAGCCCGGGGTCTGCTTACTAGTTTATCCAGATAAGACAGAATATCAGCTTTTCCACAGAGTGACTGACCTCCACAATCCAAGGGATACTGATATTCCATGGTTCAGACCAGTATCAGTTTATTTAAGGGTACTGACTCCCCGTAACGATTATCAAATATCTTCATGACAGCCGGGACCGAAGGTTTAACGTGCTCTCTTAGGCACGGGGCAAACGATAATTAACATTTTATACGCACATAACTTGTCCGTGTGGAGACGGATTAAGAATACGCAATGTCACCACCCCATATCATCCCATGGGTGACGTAAAAGCCGACAGAGGGACCATACTATGCAGAGAACAGCACTGTAAGAGAAGGAAAACTTAAAACAAATTATATACCAACCCGTTTGGCCAGCGTGGTATAGTAGGCCAATTCCTCCTTTCAAAGGAGAGGCCTAGTCCAGCAGTGGACTGTAAGGGGCTGATGATGACGCACATAACTTTGAAAAGTCTGTGGTGCGTGCCGTGGATTCTAACACAAAACCCTCTGCATGGCAGTCCGTTGATATATCGATATCGGTGGGCAAGTATAAAAAGAGTAATGAATGTAGAGGAGTTGCGTGAGGCTTGTAAGGATAGAAATAAGTGGCGTTCTGTTGTCCTTGCCTACCACTAGGGTAAAAGGTGTGAATCCAGACATTTACACCAGTATTAAAGTTCAAAAATAATAATTAGCTATTATAATATAACGCTGTATAATTCTCAATATTACTGTTTCCTTCCACTGAGTTTAGTTCTCTTGTTACAGCAAATCCGTTACATTTCGGTCATGTAATGGTTCCTTTATAAGACGATTTTCGCTTGTATGAAGTACTTAATTATTACATAGATTAATTTAAGGTCTGTGATTACTTAGATATAATCTTCTTATAATAAAATTTACAACGTCTCTCATAAAACGTAATAACGGGAAAGGTTTCTATTAGCCTCATTTCTACCTTTTATTTGCGTAATTGTTTTAGGTAATTTTTTGACGTTTTCCGTTATGAGTAATAAATTTTACGTATCCTAACTTAGATATTTCAGTAATTGTGTTGAATACTGTACGTAATTATTTCCACGTTATATTGTTTTATTACTGTATGTTACATAGCGTATAACTGACACGATACGTATATATTATTTACTTAGTACCTTTAATAGCAGTTGTATTTTATTCAAATATTAGAGGATGCCCGCAGCTTCGCCCGAATTTTTTTTATTGAACCGTTTCTGCGATCTCGTGGTTTAGTGCACCCCTACGGCCCCTAAAAAACATACATGCCAAATTTTAGCTTCTCGTGCTTAGTAGTTTTGGCTATAGGTTGTTTGTCAGTCAGTCAGTAACGCATGGATTTTATATTTAGATTGTTTGATTACCATTAAGATTGTTTATTTTTCTAGGAGTTCGCTTCACTACTGCTTTAGTGCTCCCAATACCGTTAATTCATCCAAAAAAGTACAATGCGTTAATAAATTTAGTTTCAACTCGAAATCTCCGTTGTATTCGTCGTTTCAAAGTTCGTAAAGTCTCCGTGATACAGGAATTATGTCTACTGTGAAAGTGTTTAAAAAAGAAACTGTTGCAATGGACAATGGGTAGAGACCGCATTGCTAGCTACATTGTACTGAGAACACCGAAACTATGAAATGAAATGTTTATACCCTGTGATTTTTACTCCTTCTTGTTACTTTAACTCAGGCACTGTATGTGTATTTACAATGACTTTTTTTAAACTTTAGCTGCCGGCGTAGGTAAAAGATCTGAGTGTAGCAAGGCGAGAGATGTCTGCCGTTTATGACAGTCGGTATGAGTAAAAATATTTCATGTACTGTGTGTGTGACAGCTTGTAATAAATAGTCCGAATTAAATGTATAAAAAGTTCTTATGATATAAAAAGTTTACAAAGAAGACACAGCGGCTACGCGTAAGTTGTTTTTGCTATGCTCCCTGTATCATGTTGGAACGTATAGCCAAAGTGGTTAATATTATTAAGGGCCCTTCACACTAGGGATTGTCGAGCGTAGATGTTTTGATCAGCGTATGCGCTTCGCAGACTTCACGTCAACGCAGCGTATGTCTTGTGTTGCTGCGCTGACGCGGCGTAAAATTTATTAAACAATTTTAACGCGGCACAGGTTATTGCATTTAGAAATATTGTGCATTATTTTAATGGTAATCACATAATAAAAAGTAGACTACTAAAGCTGTTCGAGCTGTAAGGCGGCCATCATGTTTGGTGAACTCGAAGAATGACTGAAGCTCATGAGTGGAAATATCACTGGAGCACATAAGTTCTGTGGACCTTAACTATTAACTACTTAATATATCCGTCATTTTTGCCCAAATATAGTATTCCTGACTTTATAAAAGCCACTTTAAATCATCATCAGCATCATCCTATTAGCGTTATCCCAATTTCAATCTGGAGTCCGCTTCCTGGTCTAGCCGGATTTAGCTGAATATTAACTTTTCCACAGAGCGAAATTGCTGTTTCTGTTGATTGCATTGACATAGAAGTTTGATTTTATTACAGCTTCACGGTGTTATAGATCTAAGTATTTGATATCAATTTCAATTTAATAACTCTACGCGTTCATGAGGAAAGATGTAGTAGGTAAATAAAAAAATTAAGAAAAAGTTTTTATTATAGGTATGATGTATCAAAAAATTTACATTTTTGGAAATTTTTCCTGAATCTGTGCTATAAAAAGTTGCCTCGTACGAAATTTCAACATTCTAAGTTCACGGGAAGTACCCTGTAGGTTATGATTCCCTTGTGAGTTTCGAAAACTTGCGAGATTTTCAGGCATAAACAGCTGTATCTTTTGATTGTCTTGGTTTAGAAGTTTGATTTTGTTACAGCTTAAAGATATTATAGACCCGAGTATTTGATATGAATTTCAATTTTATACCTCTACGCATTCATGAGAAAATGGTAATACGTTTGATGATGATTTACGTATGATGTAACAAAAAAATTACGGTTTTCGCAATTTCTCCTTTATCTGTGCTATAAGACATTGCTTCGTACCAAATTTCAAGATTCTGAGTTTACGGGAAGTACCCTGTAGGTCCGCAGACCGCGAAGGCTTACGTTTCCCACGAGCCCCCGCCGTCTTGAAAGACGATATTTACGACGATGACATTTGTTCAGGCACCTCCACAGCGGACGAGGCGATCCTCCTGCGGGACAAATTGATAGGTATTTTGGCCTCCGCTGGTTAAGAGTTGCGCAAATGGATTTCCAACTCACCAGCGCTTTTGGAAAGCTTGCCAGAGGATCATCAGCAAGATCCACATCTGTTTGAGATTGTTGACAACCCCGCCATGATGGCTGTTCTCGGCGTTCAGTACAGACCAGTCCAAGACATCTTTACGTACAACGTAGACTTAAAATTGCCTTGTTCTAGGACTAAACGTCTCGTGTTGTCTACTGTCACCAGAACCTTTGATCCGAACGGTTGGATCTGTCCTGTCATATTTTGGGCAAAATGCTTCTTGCAGAAGCTTTGGACAGCAGGATTGACCTGGGACGAACCTCTACACGGCACTCTTGTTAAGGAATGGACCTCTTTTGTATCCTCACTTCCTGCCGTCAACGAGATCTCCTTGCGTCGTCCCATCCTTCCTCCCGGGAAGTACAAGGCCACCCTTCACGGGTTTTGTGATGCCTCGGAACGTGGTCACGTGGCCGTGGTGTACTTGCGCACAGTCAGTGCCTCAGGTCAAATGAGGGTTTCCCTGATCATGGCGAAGAGCAAGATAGCACCCCTTCGGACATCTTTGACCATTCCGAAAATGGAGCTCTCGGGAGCAGCACTACTTGTACGCTTATTGAACCACGTGTCTAACACTTTGGGTAAAAGCATTTGTATTAATGGGACTAACGCCTGGAAAGACAGCCAAATTGTTCTTTGTTGGTTGAAGGCTTCTGTCCACACCTTGGAGGTATTTGTCGCTAATTGCGTTTCCCAAATCCAGAAATCCGAAGTCAAACTTGTTTGGAGACACGTGCCAGGTGAGCTCAACCCCGCTGATTGTGCCTCGCGCGGATGCTTGACGCCTAGTTTGATAGGTCATTCGCTGTGGTGGGGTCCGCAATGGTTGAGTCGACCAGAAATTGATTGGCCTCGAACGCCAGTTTTGTATACTTCTAATTTGCCGGGTCTATGAACACTCGCTCTTGAGAAGGTAGAATGCGCCTTCGACCCCGATTTTTTATTGAATCTTTACAGCTCCCTCGACAAGTTGTTAGGTGTCACTGCTTGGATAAAGCGTTTTGTTTTTAATTTTAGGCACCCACAACAGAAACGACTGACACCGTTTCTCTCACCACAGGAACGACAGGAGTCTCTCACCTTTTGGGTTCGTTCTGTGCAATTGGCGCATTTTGAGAAGGAGATTGCTATCCTTAAGTCAGGGAGATCGAAATTATCGGGAGCTGTATCTAAATTGAACCCCTTTTTGGACGATACGGGTCTCTTGCGTGTTGGAAGGCGTCTCAAGAACGCCAATCTCCCTTACGGGGCACGTCACCCCTTTTTGTTACCCAAGGACGGTCATTTGGTACGCTTGTTGGTAACTGACCGTCACCTCAAAAATTCGCATGCTGGTTGTAATGCCCTGTTGGCTATTTTGCAACGCAAGTTTTGGATTTTGTCTCCCCGAAGAATTATTCGGAGTGTAGTCTTTCACTGCATCCCTTGCTATAAGCTAAAGGCTTCTACCATGCAGCTCTTGATGGGGGACTTACCGGCAGATCGCGTACCAAATCATTCAGATCTGAGGAGATCGGGCGTTGTGCCCGATTTGTATCCCGCAAAGGGCTGCCTTCCTTGATCCGTTCTGACTGCGGCACTAACTTTAAGGGCACTTATAATTATTTGAATGACGTTGTTAATTTCCTTGAAACCAACAAGGCTGATATAGGCAATAGGCTTGCCCGACGTGGGATAAATTGGTTGTTTTCTCCACCAAATTGTCCACACTGGGGTGGTATTTTTGAGGCCGCTGTAAAATCGGCCAAAACACACTTGCGCAGGACAATCGGTGAATCTGTCCTTACATTTGAGGAACTCGCAACTGTGTTTTGTAAGATTGAGGCCGTCTTGAACTCTAGGCCGTTGTGCCCGATCTCCTCAGATTCGAATGATTTGGAGGCCCTTACGCCGGGCCATTTTTTGATTGGTCGCCCACTTGTCGCCTTGCCTGAGTACCCTTATATTGATACGAGACCTTATCGACTCTCGCGTTTTGAATTGGTACGCCAGATTACTCAGAGCTTTTGGAAACGCTGGAATTTAAAATATTTGCACATACTCCAGCAACGCGTTAAGTGGACCGACAAGACCGATCCACCCAAGATTGGTGACCTCGTTTTGATCAAGGAGGCTAACCTTCCGCCACTCAGATGGCGCAGGGGGTGCATTCTTCGTTTGGTAACTCGGGCTGATGGAGTTCCCAGATTTGCTGAGGTCTTGGTGGACGGTTCGATTCTGAGGAGAGCGGTTGCAACATTGTCACGTCTACCAACCGATTAGCGGACCGGTAGGCCGGTCCGGGGCGGGTGGATATTTGAAATAGAAATATTATTTGTGATAGGTCAAGTCGATTATATCGATTTAATAACGTTTAGTTTAGTCTATTGTAAATTTTAACTATGGTCACACAGAACTGTCAACTTCCGTTGTCGGAAAAAATGGTTGCTCTCACGCCGTCTTGGTCTGTCTCGCGTGATTTGTAATTGATATAAATTGATCGCCTTTTGGAAAGCTCGTCCTTGTAGCTTCGCGAATAGTTTGTTCGTTTCCCGCGGTCAGTGAATAAACCCGGTATAAAAGGTTGTCTGGACCACGCCGTATCTTGAATTATCGCCCCTTGAAAGCACATGGGTGCTCCGCGAGTCATAGTGGTGTCGAAGTGGATTCATGCTGTAAACCGTCTTGAATGCCGCCTGATCTAGTGCTGGCAACGGTAAACTGTGATAAAAGTCAAACATTGTAACTTATCGAACATTATAAAGTTGTGAACCGCCAACGTGCATCCTGGTCTGAAGAAGGACGCCGATCTGGACACTGTGGTATTTATAAGATTCTCTTGTTATTTTGGCCAAAATTATGAGTTAATCTTATAGGTCCACTCAAGAACATCATCAGGAGCATCAGTAAGATTTGGTAAGACATTTTATTAATATTATTTTTTGTATTCATTCACTGTGCAATCACAGTAATAGTGTTTAGATCCTTTGCCTTGGGCTAGGACTGGATGAATTAATCGCTTCCATTGATCTCTGTAAAACTTACCCAAATCGCGTGTGTCGCTAAGGGTTAATATTTATCTATGACTTTCTGACGTGTCCAAAATTTGTTTTTTACATTTTTATGGAAATAAATATATATAAGTTTGAGTTTACACTAAAAAGTATTAAATAAACATAACTACGTTAAAAAAACCGACTTCCAAAACTAAGAAGTAAAAAATAATAAAGATTTAATATTAATTAAATACCTATTATTTATGCTTATGTGCTATTTACTACCTAATAGGTTTGAAGTCGGTGCGAAGCCTTAAAGCACATAAGTATAAATAATAGGTATTTAATTAATATTAAATCTTTATTATTTTTTACTTTTTAGTTTTTGAAGTCGGTTTTTTTTAACGTAGTTATGTTTATTTTTTATCACTTCGGCTTTGTCATCTAATACTTGTAGGATTAATAATGTATAATAAAATATGGTTTATAAACGAAAATATCATCGTTTGCCCTTTGTATAAACTGTCCCACTGCTGGATGCGGGCAGCCTATTTTAACTATGAGAAGGGTGTCAAAAATGAAAATTTTTATTTACTTGGATTATAGCTTTCTTTAAATGGAAAAAGTATCTGTGAACAAAACAAATCCTACTTTAATCAACACTTTAGTTTATATGTGCGATATAATTGTACATAGTACAAATTTATACAATGGTAATTGCAATTATGCTCTTCAAACTTTAATAATAATACTGTGAATATGTTTGTAGGGACTACATGTTATTTCATCTAATGTACAGTTTCAAATCAAATGCTCAGTTAGAACTACATATGACATTATTTACTAAGGCTTCGATGAGACTAGGGTTGGCAATATCCATTATCAAATACTCAGCCCCTTGCCACAAATAACTAGCATTATCCTCTAATACGATCGGGTTAGCGGAATCCTCTAAGGATCTGATCAAAATTTCTATCGCCTTCCCATAATTTATCACCGACAGCTCTTTGAAACTAACATGAGTAAGATGGCTGTTATCTATGGCTTTGTTTAATAAACCAATAAAAATTTTGCTCATTTATACATGCAGTAATATTTTAAAGGGTTACCGGATATTGTTTTAACCATGATTAATGTAGCTTTTATTTTGTTTCTTTTCAGTGAAAATTTTAAGAAAAAAAGGATCTGTATCTAGGAAAAAATAATGCCCATTCTATTTTGATTATAATATAATAAATTCTTGCTCGTCGTTATATGTATAAAGATATTATAAATAGATAGTTCACTTTTTTGCACATTTAAATAGTAATAATAAATTAACAATGAAAAATACACAAATAGCTATTTGCCCTTTTTCTTTTTCATTACTTCCCCTTATACAAAGTGTTTGATATTACCAGATGATAGAATCTAACGAGTATAACAGATTTGCCCTATTATGCTTAAAAGTATTAGGTCTATTACTTTTTTTTTACTACGGTGGAAAATCTCCTTATGAGCTATCTCAACTCGACGCCAACCCGGCCGGAGGGCTTGGAACTGGCGGAGGAGGTGTCTGGATACCCACTTAAACCAACGCGGTGTCTCTGCGGGTCCCGTGTTGTGGCGGGGTCACGCAGTTGCGGATAATATACTTTTTCGTGACCCTGCCCGGGATCGGCCCGCCGTTAGTGTAGGCGGGCCCCGTCTCGTTATGACTTGGGAGGCGGCGCGGACACTACGCCGCCTTCTGAACTTTTGGCGGACGGGGAGCAGCCCCAGCGCTCGCCGTCCGCAGGCACTAAAACGGCCGCAGAGGATAGGGAGGACGGCAATTTGACAACACTGCATCTCCTCTTCTTCTGCAGCCCCACCGCGACGCAACAAATGGTGCACCCCCATTTTCGCCCGACTGCGAGGGACTGAAAGAACTGTCCCCCGCATCCGCACCTTTGGAGGCATTCTGCGCAGGCCCCTCCAAGCCCACGCGGAGCGTCCACTCTCCCGGGATCTCACTTAGCTTCACCTTTGGTGCCCTAACCGTGGTTACTGAGCCCCCCACCACGGCAAGGTGGAGATCCCACTAGGGGGATGAGGTCTATTTAATCACCTAAGATAAATTATTTAAGAAAAGTACATAAATTCACATATCAAACTCAAGGGTAATATTAATGTACCTATTTATAACATTATGTAACTAATTGACCCTTTTGTTTCATGTACTAAAAGTTGTTTATCAATATTCTTAATACTGGTGTGTTTGTGCGAAGTTGTATGGAATATCAGATAGAAATATATAAACTTTATACTGTCCAAGAGATATAACGAAATAAAATATCATTGTTGTTATACAATTACTTTAATTTATTGACTCTATCGAATATATTCAACCCAGTCCATTACTCCTGTGGAAAATTTTACTTTATTCTTCACTAAAATCTATTATCTTCTTTACTATTCACTATTATAGTATTTTACCTTTTAGAAAAAGTTTAAAGACTTCGACGTCACATAACAAAGAATGATTTAAGGCTGCAACTTCTGAACGGAGCGTAAGCGGATAGCAAGCTATACTAAAGCTGAAAAACAGAAGGTAAGTTCTGTCATAAAAAGCTACCTTTTTAGGCAAATGTTATTGAACTTCTTAATTACAAATATTGAATCGTTGAACACGACGAATCATCGTTCAATACTTAATTTGGTCATAATCGATTTTAAACTTTCGCGGTTTGTCTACATCATACAATATTTTTTAGCGGGTCTTAGTCGCGATAATTTACTTATTTCAAGGTTTTATAACGGTTGTGGTCGCGAGGGTCGTTGTGTCGAGGGGGAGTACCTCCGCGACCACGAACGTTGCAAGCCGGTAGAAACGTAGGAGAATAACAGAGGTATTTATACCTTGAAATAAGTAAATGATTGCGACTAATGACCTTTGTAAGATCGGCAACTTGCGCAATTCGAAAGACGTAGACGTTCACTCATTGAAACAGCACTGACTTATTTTTCAAAGCAACAAGAATCAAACAATTTTGGCGCGTTGAGGTGGCCGTCAATAAAAATTGGACCCATGATCTCTCGTGAATCCCAGCCCCAAACTTTACTGGTGATTAGACTCACGAAACAAATTTGTGTTCACCTGGTTGCAATGTCATTGCTGCATTACAGACAGCCCAGACACTCTTCATAAATCAGCACCACGTATGTTTATTGCGAAGCCGTAAAGATTGGCATTATCATTACAAACAATGCATAATTTATTAGAATGCTAATTAATAATAATTTAAAAATAATTTAATAGAATAAGTCGTAATCACGCTACTAATAACACAATCACACAATTAAATCACTTAAAACTACTATTTTGTATTTACAAAAGCTAATATTGAACAGTGCACAAATACGTAAAAAATGCCCCCGCGCAATTCTTTATCGACGTACGAATCAGACAATCGCTTTGTCGGCACTAAAATGAGTCATACTTAGATGGCGCCAGGACGTCTGGATGCCATGCAAACTGATGGGGCCCGTAGGTTCTGTGAATGTCGATATTTTTGTTTGTACGTGAACTTGTAAATTGTATTATGTCATAATATGTTGATATGTAAACCAAACAACACATAAAATGTTTGTATTAAAAAATGTTCAAATAGCAAATGACATTGCAAATGGTGTTCCGTACCCCTCCGGGAAACAGGCTTGAGTCTATTTATGTACGTAAAATAACAAAGAGCCATGCATTCCATATTTGTGTTAACAAAAACGTTATTGCTTAATGGTGTTGCTAAAGTTTTGATTTCCTGGCAGTTTAAGACTCTTCTGGACATTTTGAATTATTGTAATTTTATTTACTATCATAAAATCCCTTAAACTACTCCTTAATCTTTCTACCACAGTTTAAACTATCAAACGCAAAGCCATCTCATTGATAAAGTGGTTAAATGTATGTTAAACACAAACAATGTCGATACAAACACACAATACAATAAACGACACACTTTTACGGTATGCATTTTTATCGATACTACAGTATTTGTTCATAATTGGGCAACTCTATTTGGCTCGCTGTTTGTCCTTGTCACACGTAATGAATTTACTGTACAAGTGAGTAGGAAGTTTGTGCGAATCTGGTTGGGCTTTTAGTGCTTGTCGTAATCGATCTATTATTTTTATTATTTTCTTATGTCGTAAATTTAATGCAAAGTTAAGAAGGAAGTAGAAAAAAGTTTGATGTTACGCACGGACTCAAACAACATGGTCAATGTTGCACGTAGAGTCACGAAGTATCAGTCCACAAAATATTCCCCCCGCCCTCGCCCAACGTCACGAGTAGCGAGCCTCGGGCTTAACGTGGGTCTTTGACCCTTTAAATCAGGTGGCGTCGCGTCGTAGAGAGTTCACAGCATGTACTAAATTTGAGAAACTCAAAATCGATATTGTGGCTAAACGACTGCACCGATTTGATTGATTTTTGGTACATAAAAAAATGGTCGCAAGACGTCATCATTATTATAAGCTCGAGTCGCGGCAAGTTGAGCCCAATGGCACTTAGTTGAAGTCAGGAAACTAGCTGGTAGCCAAGAGTAGAGAACCTAACTTAGTCTCCTGTCTTGCTACAACACTTTGGCCATCGCTCATGTCGCCTACCAATTCCAGTCCCGTGCTTATTATACTCTAACCAGAGGTAAGATAATACAAAAATATTGCATTTAAAAGTAGTTTGTATGTTCTTTATATGCCTCACGTAAGTGTCTATAATATCTTTATTTTTGCACGTGTTCGCTAGAGGTGCTCCCAACAAACCCCTAAAAGGTGACGTTGGTTTTCGACGTGGGCACGACCTCCGACCCTAACATAAAGAGTCTCGTGTTCTACCGACTGAGCCACCAGGGGATAAATAAGTTGATTCATTTTCTACTACGCAATGATCTTTTATGCAAAAATCATGTGCATAAAGACTCCGATCGATGAAATTAATGGTGATAATAGCAATGATGAAAGCGATATTGGCGTGGATGAGATTCTGAAGGCGCTCAGAAGTATTAAAATAGTTAAGGCTGCAGGATATGATAGGATTACAGTCGAAATACTGAAGGCTGGACGGGGCATCATAGTTGGTCAGTTGCAGCGGTTATATAACTTATGCTTGAGCTCCGGCCGTGTACCTAATGACTGGGACACAGCTGTAGTTGTGCCTCTTTATAAAAGAAAAGGCTTGCAACAAGACTGCAAAAACTGTAGAGGCATGAGCCTTTTCAGCATTGTTGGCAAATTGTATGCGAAGGTACTGATTGAAAGAGTTATGAAAGTAACTGACAAGAAAATATGAGATGTACAAGCGGGATTCCGAAAGGGTATGGGATGTACAGATCAGGTTTTTTCCTTGCGAAGCATAGCTGAAAAGGTTTTGGCCTAAGGTCAAAAAGTCTATTGCGCATTCGTGGAATTGGAAAAGGCTTACGATAAAGTGGTGAGAATTGAAATGTGTTCGGTGCTGTCAATGAATGGGATGGACAGCAGCCTCATTCGAGCTCTGAAATCCCTTTATGAAGGTTCTAGAGCTTATGTGAGGATGAAGGGGGTATACACTGACTGGTTTACCACCGAGAAAGGTGTTAGATAAGGATGTGTAGCGTCGCCGTGGCTGTTTAACCTCTTCATGGATAGTTGTTTGCAAGATTTAAAACATAGTGACTGCGGATTAAGGATTAATGGGTAACTCGTCAAATGCCTCCTTTATGCTTATGATCAGGTAATACTTGCATCTTCAGTGGAGGAGTTGCAGGAGATGGTTACAATCATGCATAATGCGTTAGAGAGGAAAGGAATGAACGTGAATGTAAGTAAAATGAAAGTTACGGTTTTTGAAAAGGAGGAATGCATTACGGCTTGTAATGTTTTGATAGATGGGCAACGAGTGGAGCAAGTGAATGAGTTTGTATACTTAGGTACGTTGTTTACAAGAGATGGTAAGAATGAAGAAGATACTGAAAGAAGAGTTAATGCAGGTAATAGAGTGAATGGAGCTCTGAAGGTGTTTATGAACAGTCAAAACGTGTCCAAAAAGGCACGTTTGTCTGTGCATAGAGGGGTGTTAGTGCCAACCCTTATGTATGGTAGTGAAAATTGGGTATGGCAGAAGAGACTTGAAAGTAGAATAAATGCTGTAGAAATGAGAGCACTGAGAAGTATCTTTGACCGACAGAGTAAAAAATTGTGTGATAAGAGATTGGTGTGGGATAAAAGAAGATATAGTGACAAGTATCGAGAAAGGCATGTTAAGATAGTTTCGGCACATGGAGAGGATTGATGACGAAAGACTGACAAAGAAGATATATAAGGTAAGTGAGAATGGGACAGGACGAAAGGGAAGACCAAGGCGGACGTTGTCTGACCAGATTGGAGACATCCCAAAAAAGGACACGTCAGAAGTACCCTAAACAGAAGACCATGCATGAGAAACTTGATGGGAGTGAATGAAGCAAAAGAGGTATGTCAGGATCGTTGCAAATGGTGTTCCATAGTCTCTGCCTACCCCTCCGGGAAACAGGTATGATCTATGTATGTACATATGTAAGTATAATATATAAAACTCTTGCGTTGCTGACTGACTGACAGACAACGCACACCCAAAGCTATCGGGCACAAGAAGCTGAAATTTGGCATGTATGTTCCTTGGAATCTGCACTAAAAAGGGTTTTCACATAATACTTACGGGTTGGAAAGAAATGGTTAAAATTGAATAAAGTCCGGGTATCCTCTAGTTATATATAACATGCTGTAAGGTTTGAGCCCTATACCCCCTGCACCCTGAATAGCAGTCATTGGTATCTCCACTAGGCTACCACACAGAGTACCTTTGTTTATGGCTACCGCTCGCTCTCATTTGACCAATAAAAAGAAATTATTAAAAGTAAATTGAAAGAAGGTTAGTAGTTCGTACTAACCTTCTAAGGTTGGACAACAAATTCTTCAACAGTATACCATATACGGCAGTTTAAGTTAAATTTAATAGAAAATAAAATAATTCTAAGGAAACCTGCTTAACTTAACAGATCTCTATAATATTCCTGACTGTGCTTTCATAAAGTTTGTCTAGAGTTGGTATAGTTTATGAAGCTCTTAATCCGAAGGAAATGCTTGTACAACTCGAAAAGTTCATGAAAACAGAACTAAAGTTATGTTGAGTTATTATTTTGCCATACTGAATGCTTTCATGATTCTAACTGGAATATTTTTATTGCGGGTTTTGGCGCATCGAACCAAAAGTACGTTAACACGTTTTGAAATACAAATTGCTGTGCTGATATAGTTTTGGTGCCGAAAAAATAACAGCGTAGGGCTGTGAGTAAAATCTGAATAGAATATGGTTTTATTTATAAATTCTCACCATTTTTAGGGTTCCGTAGTCCACAAGGTGCGATTAATCAAAAATGTATCCTTTTCGCTGATGATACGACACTCATAGTAAAGAGTAATAGCATAAAAGAACTAGAGACAGAAGTCAATAATGCCATCAGCAACTCGGTAAATTGGCTAAGGAGGAATAACCTCAAAATTAATGTCGCAAAAACGAATCTAATTCAATTCCAGACATACAAAGCAAACACACCAGAAATACAAGTAAGATTTAATAATCAACCGTTGAATAATGTGAGTGAATGTGTATTTTTAGGTATCACGGTTGACAAGTATTGTAACTGGAAGCCACATATACAAAAAATTCTCAGTAAGATTGATCGCTTTATATTTGTATTGAAAAGAATACGGGAAATAGTAAATGTTAGGACTGCAATAATGACATATCATGCGTATGTTGCCTCTATACTCCGCTATGGTATCACTGTTTGGGGCAACTCTGTAGATGTAAGTTAATTATTTATAGCCCAGAAGAAATGCATTAGAGCAATATTTAATATTGACTATCTAACAAGTTGTAAATCATTTTTTAAAAATCACAAAATATTGCCACTACCATGTTTATACATATATGAAACTTGTATATTTGTAAAAAAGAATCCAGAACTATTCTGTAGACTTGGCGATATAGAAAATAGTCGAACAAGACATAAAAACAGACTCAAAATACCGCAAATCCGCTTAGAACTGTTTAAAAGAAACGCATGTTGCATGTCCATTAAAGTATACAACCATCTTCCAGAACACATTATCAATTTACCATATAGACATTTCCGTACTGCACTTTTTAAATTATTATTAGAAAAACTTTATTACGAGGGTCAAACTGAAAGTTCTTAGAACTGGCCACTTATAAACAATATAATAAAAAAATATTCTAAAATTTGAAAATAGAACTCTTTGCCAATATTACTGAGTATATATTTCATTCATTTGTCATTTGTTTTACGATTTGGCGGCAAATTGAAAATTGTCTGTGTCACGTCAACATGAATTTAACACGAGAAAATTTTCGTGCAATGATTTTTTATGACTTTCGATGTCATTTAAGTCAACAAGAAAGTTATGATAGACTACGATTGGCTTTCACGATGAAGCCCCATCTCGTGCGACTGTTTACAACTGGTTTAATGAGTTTAAACGTGGTCGCACTAATCTCACTGATGATAATAATAATAATAATAATAATAATATTCTACCACATTCACACAACACCATCTAGTCCCAAACTAAGCAGAAGCTTGTACTATGGGTACTAGATAATGGATAAACATACATATATACTTTATACATGATGTACGTGAGGGACGGCCTTCTACGGCGACGACTGAAAATAACATCTGTGTTGTGCGGCGTATGATAGAGACTGACAAAAGAGTGACCTATCAGCAGATTCGGACAAGCTTAGGCATCGGTATGAGTCAAGTGCACAAAATCCTCCACGAACATTTAGCGGTCAGGAAGCTTTGCGCCCGGTGGATACCTCATAATTTGACTAAGGCTCAAAAACTCCATCGTGTGGATTGGTGCCGTAAAATGATTGAAAGATTTAACGGAGGTGACTCAAATGCTGTGTTCGACATACTAACAGGTGATGAAAGCTGGATTTACTGTTATGATCCTGAAACCAAAAGACAATCTGCTCAGTGGGTGTTTCCTTTCGAGGAGTTGCCAACTAAAGTGAAGAGAGATCGAAGTGCGGGAAAAAAAAATGGTGGCCTCGTTCTTTGGAAGGATAGGTCATTTCGCAACAATTGTGTTAGAGGATTAAAAAACAGTTTCTGCAGAATGGTACACTACCAATTGTTTGCTACTTGTCTTGGAAAAAGTTCGAGAGAAACGACCTCGCAGTAGGATCCTCCTTCACCACGACAACGCCTCGTCGCACACCGCCAAGCGAACGATCGACTATTTGGCGACATCAAACGTTGAATTACTGGGTCACCCGCCGTATAGCCCCGACCTCGCGCCTTGTGATTTTTATTTATTTCCAAAAATTAAAGAAAAACTTAAAGGAAAGCGGTTTATGAATGCTGAAGAAGCGGTGGCTGCGTATCGCGATGCCATTGAAGAGACCCCTAAGGACGAGTGGGCAAAGTGCTTTTCCCAGTGGTTCCATCGCATGCAGCGGTGTATTGACGTCAATGGACAATATTTTGAAAAGATATAATAAAACTAATAACTGGCTAATGTAATCAGTTTTTGATTTTCTAAGAACTTTCAGTTTGATCCTCGTATGATACTAATGAATACCTAAATGACAAAATAATTACAATGTGACATTCCAAATTAAAGTACCCCAAAAACACTGACATATTATGACAATTTATTTTTATTAGAAGTATGAATTAAATACAAATTGACATTCCTAATTATTGCACTGTATAAACACTGACATAACATGAGAATTACCTGTATAAGGATTCATTATTGCTTATTATATTGTAATTATTAATACCATTGTTTTAAACTTTCCTTTAATTAATGACTGTAATATTTACACGCCATAAAGGCAGAATATGCTGTACCTGAAATTGATAACATCTATGTAAAACCATATTCTTGAAAATAAAAGATTATTCTATTCTATTCTATTCTAAGGAACCCTTATAGTTTCGTCATGTCCGTCCGTCTGTCCGTCCGCAGCCTAACTCAAAGACGCCTGGTGTTAGAAAGCTGATATTTGACATGAATATAGACATACGATATTGCAACAAAACTGTAGAATAAAATTTAAGAAAATATTTTTTCTAAGGGTATCTCCCCTACATATATAATGGGGTTGAATTTTTTTTTGGTTGAGTACCCCATTGTGTGGGGTATCATTGGATAGGTTTTAAAAAAATATTATTAGTTTGCTCAAATCATTTTTCGATCAATTGATTAGTTTGTCAAATATCAAGCTTTGAAGTGAAAAAAATTGTTAGACTCAAGTGTCCCCCCCTCTGCCGGGCAAACTGTTAATTTGGAAGAGGTGAAAAAAATGTAGTACATATAACGAATTTAAAAGGAAAACTATCACGGCTAAGTAGACATCACTAGTTTACGAGTAATCGTCGGTTAACTTATAAATACCTATTTCTGTGAGTTTACCTACATTGGGAGCGCTGGATTAATCTTCAAGATGCCCGTTTCTAGTTCCATGTGAAACAGAAGTTATTATCAATAATGGCCATTAAGGGCAACTACGGAACCCTACATTGCGCATTTCCCGACACGCACTTGGTCGGTTTTTAAATGGTATATATTAAGATTATAAGCGCGAAAGTACTTTTGGGTGTCGTTACGTTTTCATGGTAAAACCACTGAATAAATGTGGATAAAATTTAGCGAATTTCCATAACCTACCATTAAAGGAATTAAGGATCTCGGTAATTATAATCTACCTAGTCGCCATTGTGGTATTAGTGGGACTCTTTAACCTTCAATTAGGCGCGCGGGGTCACAGCGACCCCAAGTGATCTTTAAATGAAGTTATTTTTTTAGCTTTTAATGCTGGCAACCAGAATTTCTTGCTAGCTTTCTAACTGTTTACTCTCCACACGATTCAGTGTCGCCCGCGCCGAAGAGTTGATCGCATGCACTGCACGGAGGGGCTTTTTCGTTCCGACCCTGCACAGTGCTTTGAAAAACGATTGTCAAATCCTGAAGTTGCGACTCCTTCAACGTCTAACACTGGATTGCACTCAACAAAAATAGGAAGTTGCTACATCTGTCCACGAAAAGGCGACAGAAAACGACCGCAAAGTACAATAAGTGCAATAAATCTATCTGTAGCGATAAAACAAATAAAATTTGTTATAATTGTAGAATTTTTATAGTACTTACGGAAAACGTGTATTCTATTGTTCTAAACATCTTTTTAAGATTTTATTTTTATTTTTCTAAAAAAATAATCAGAAATAAGTAGAATAAAAACAATTAAAGTTGATTACTAATTAAGATGTTTCTTATTTCATATCTATCAATTTGGGGTAACTGCAGAACCCGTGCGACTAACAATGTTAGTTTATTCGCGCGCCTAATTAAAGGTTAATTGTTTTTTCATGTGACAGACATTAACTATTTTATTACTAGTATTAAATACACCTATATCTATTTATAGACTTACGGGATTAAAATAATTTGAAATTTGGCGCAGTTTTGCAAAATTACGACTACGGTATTCATCATCATCCTAGCGTTATCCCGCTTGCATCCAAGACTTGCACGCCTTGGAGCCCGAGGTCCGCTTACTGGTCTAAGCAGATATGACAGAATATCAACATTTCACAGAGCGACTGCCGTCTGACCGCCGCAACCCAAAGGTATAACGATATTCCATGGTTTAGACCAGTATCAGTTTATTTGAGGGCAGACTGTCACAGATCTTCATGACAGCCGGGACCGACGGCTTAACGTGCTCTCCGAGGCAAGGGGCAAGCGATAATTAACAATTTAATACGCACATAACTTCGAAATGTCAGTAGTGCGCACGTTAGATTCGAACCCGAGACCCTCTTCGTGGCAGTCCGTTGGTATCTCCACTAGGCTATCGCTGCCTCTTCCTTACGAATACAGCGTTAACAAGCCGTTACTTTAAACTACAAATATATGTCATAAATATTTATGTATATAGCTTAGTTGACAAGTTTATGTGTAAAACTGATTTGTCGACATTGGCTTCTTATATATGACGAGTTATTCCTCAATTGTGTACCATATACATCAGGCGCTTCCAATAAATTGAAATATCTGAACGTAACACATAGTGTAAAAGACCGATAGATAGTAATCGATCTTTAGCAGGAAGTAACCTTTTACTAGCTAGCTGTTTCACAAGGCCCTCGGAATCACAACAAAAGTCTTACCTAAAGTGTACAATAGTAAAATAGCTTGCTTAATAATGTGCCCAGTAGATGGCAATAGGCTGGCCTCCTATTACATTGGGACCTAAACATAACTGGCGAAATATGGGTGTGTAATACACCTCTGCCTACCCCTTCGGGGATAAAAGGCGTGAAGTTATGTTTTGTTATGTAAATTTAAGCTATACAAAGGACCCATTTAAACAGCGCAGTTTATGAAAATCATAATTGTTTGGGTTGTGAACAGTCTAGAATGTACCTTCATTCAGGTGATAGGCTAAGCACGTAGACAATCAGTGAGGACTTAGCCATACACATTCAGATTATCTAAAGTAATAAGAACTTTGGTTATTAGTACCCAAGCATTACCAGTAACATAATTATTTATGACAATAAATATCTAGGTATCGTACATTCATTATATTATTTTAAAAAAAGAAGAAAAAGCTTTTCGTCTAAAATACAAGAGCATAACGAATTTGGTGTTGACTGTATACTGGAAATGCCAGCACCCTTAAATGTTGGGAAATCAAGCCCCAATTTTGGATTTCATAACTTGGATTGCGAAATCTTATGAAGTTCGCTCCGCGCAACACTGACGTTCGACCGCCGTTTGTTTTTGCAATTGGCAACTAGTTTAAGGTCGGCGATCGGAGCTAATCAGATACAGTTCGAAAAGAAAACTGAGCTGCGGATCCGAAATAAAAATAGGTTAATGAATATTGTGTTAATAATATAGGATTATAAAGTTTTCTGGTCATTGACATTAGTTTAATATATTTTTACATATTTATTTCACTCCCGGATAGCTTCTTTAAATTAATATTATGCGTGATTTCAGTATCCGATATAGGTATCTATGTATTTTATACTATGGCAAACGCTATCACCGTTGCTGGTGCCGAACAATTCGTGATTGTATGCTTGTAGTTGATAATACTTGTTATAATACGTAAAGTATAATAATACAAATAGAAAGGCATACTGCGTATGATATTCCTTGATTATTTTCTTAGATATAGTCAGAAGGCAATCCTTGAATATTACACACGGAAAATCAACAACTTTATGCGGATTTCATCGGCAAGCGTAAATATAAACATTGCGCCGTAATAAAATCCCTAGGAAGTAGGTTTCTCTAGGAATTGACAATTTCATATTTCGGATTTTGGTGTACCTAATTTGTTTCGAATATTGTTCAATACATTTTATTACTCCAGGTATAAACGAAGCGTTTTTGGAAAAAGCAAAGTTTGTTTTCTGGTCTATTGGCGGCAATAGGCATCTCTTCATACATTCTTAAATAATTTTTATGTGGTAACAAACTTATCTTCTTCAAGTTCATAGGGCTGTAGAGAATGTTCAAATGATTTACTCCAATCGTTGAAATAAAAATACTCCTGGTAGCAGCTTATACAATGAGAATTATTGCTGGAAAATTATAACGTTTTTTTACAAAATGTCTAATCAGTAAAATGTTGACTTAATTTCCGTTAATAGCTGTTTGACAAGTTCTTGACCGAGCATCTGGCAAGCAAGGCAGCCTGTTTACACTACATTTTTGTATAGCCAAGCAGTAGTCGCCAACTTGCCATAAATGAGCCAGTGGTAAATCAGTCGGTACTTTAAAATTCACAGTTGATTTCACGGTAAATCTGTCAACCTAGACCGAGAGAACAGGAACAAAATACGCACTCGAATACCAAACAATTCTTGTTAACCAATCAAAACTTGTGTGTTCTAAAATTCACATTGTGGACGTAGGCGTAAAACTGTCAGGCTAAATCGGGACGGGGGCGGATATGTCCATCATATTTGCCAAAAGAGGACGGCTTGTGAAGCTATCAATTGCTTTAAGAAGGGCGACGATGACTGAGAAAATCCCGATATAGAATACGTAATAAGTGTGGAAAATCAGGCTTCTTAGGCGAGTGTATAGATGAAAGAGACGTGTTTATACTGTTAGTATTTTCGTGGTACTTTCAATGAGTTTTATTTTTCGTTGAGAATATAATTCGATATGATTGAATGTACGAATAATCTTTGCAGTTGGTGTTACAATAGTTATGCAGTTCACAGTATGATAGCTATCTATATGTCGGCGGGTTCCTTGATTTTTGGCCGGCATCAACACTTCACAGTTTGTTATAAGTTCACACCAAATGAAATTAACAAAACTGACTACAATTATTTTGGATTACTAAACACGAAACGAGTGACAGTTTCTAGGTCCTTGTTGTCCGCCCGGAGTCTCCAAGAGAAGTGATAGTTGTCGTTGCTCCGTTGAACGTCAACCGTCATCCCCCCTCTTCAACTGTAGCAAACGTCACACTAGACTCTGTCGAAGCGCGCCATCTTCACACTTCCGTTTCGGAGTCAGTTGACGTTCCGCACTAATGACAAAATTCTGATACGGCCATCCTACAAGACACACGTCCCTGTGTGTTAATCTGTAACAAAAAATTTACATGCACAGCATCACATTGCTCGGCCACTCCTGAATTAACTCACGTAAGGGTTGAATCAAAACAGTGTTAGGATTCCAATCAAAAATTTTTTTTTTTACAAAATTACCTCCTACATTACATTCCTAACTATTATAGGAGCTGGATTCAGAGCATCACTAACAATACAGTCAATTACCATAGACTCACGTTATAATCAAATCAAATCGAATAACTAAAGCTCAACATCTGATTCATAAAAATTCAGTAACCTCCAGTTACTAAACCAGGCACTCAACCTGCCACTCGGTTGCCACCATTCAGTAACCTCCAGTTACTAAACCAGGTGCTCAACCAGCCACTCGGTTACCACCCATTTATCTGCGCATCCTCTCAAGGATCGCCAAGTACCTCCTGGACTTTATGGTTTCCTACGAAACGCATTTATCTGTGCATCCTCACAAGGATCGCCAAGTCCCTCCTGGACTTTATGGTTTCCTATGAAACCCCAACACCAGAGTTGTCTGCTTACCGCGTACTCACGACAACTGCCTTCTCAGTTGTATTGAATCCGATTTGTACCGATTTGCGGCTACAAATCAGCCTCTGACATCGAATCACACAACCATTCAAACACCAGAGATGTCTGCCTACCGTGTACTCACGGACAACTGCCTTCACAGTTGTATTGAATCTTATTTGTACTGATTTACGGCTACAAATCAACCTCTAACATGGAATCATTCAACCAATCATCATGTAAGCTTACACTTTGCTCTCTTCAAGATCGTCAGTTATGCTCTGATCCTCTGTCACAAAATTTCAGTATCAAAATCAATCAGGAAACTCAAAGTAAAACTGACATTTTAGTATCGCGGTATCTCTGAAGATATTATTTTGCTTTAAACCAAGTAAACCAAAACATTTAAGCTAAGGTCTTTGGACTCTACATCTTCTAACCAAATTCCTTTAATAAACTACCTTCACTTTCATTGCCAGTTTCGGCCAGATAGGTTTTAGCTATACTAGTTACCAAGGTCCCCTAAGCCACATACAGGCCTTACACAGGCCCCGCGCCACACACGGGCCGCGCGCCACACACGGGCCGCGCGCCACACAGGCTATGCTGGCCACCAAGCCACACTCGCCACCAGGCCGCGCCGGCCACCAGGCCGCGCCGGCCATCAGGCCGCGCCGGCCACCAGGCCGCGCCGGTCACCAGGACGCGCCGGCCACCAGGACGCGACGGCTTCCAGGCTGCACCGGCCACTAGGCCACGCCGGCCACCAGGCCGCGCCGGCTACCAGGCAGTGCTAGCCACCAGTATTACCCAAAAAGGAAATAAATCTACCAATAGTATTTCAAAGATTCGTCTGATTGTATACCCACTAAATAGAGTGTCCATTCTTTCAGACTAATTCAACGTCCGCACTTCGTCAATTTTAAGCGATTATCAAATTCATTTAAAACTTCACAACTGCACAGAACGTAATTCCCGTCCATGCTCTCAATGAGCTATGTCAAAACTGGATTTGACCACTGACAAAAACTAAAACCAAATGCGAACATGGCGAGAACTGATAAGCTACTTTCAGACAAACTGATTTCCTTTGAATACATAGAGGCAACGACTACAGTTCTGAGATAACCAATCGACAGTCTATAAGTACTTTCAGATTCTCGCAACACGCTCTTGTCATACGACACAGAAACCAGTGGTAGATAATTTTAGCGATCAAAAATCAAATGAGAGCTACTTGAGTAGTAGGGTATCCGTGACTGCGATCAACGACCACATTTTAATGTACTTCGCTCTAGTAATAAAAGAAAATTATCGCAACACTCATTCTAGTCGTTTGGCCATTCCTGGCACAAGTCGGTGGGCAATAAAAGGTACTCTGATAAAATCATTACAGGTTTTAATGAAAATCACAACTAACTCTTTCTCTCGAAGCTGACATGTTGAACAACACGCATACTCGTAAAAATAATAGGAAACTCATTAAAATATTGCATTGCTCAACATCCATCGAGTCTTAAACATCACGCCATGCAACCTCCATCCGGTTACACAACACCACCCGGATAATCATTTCAAGCGTAACAAAGTAATCTTAAACTAGGTTTGTTCAACATGTTGCTTTGGTTTTCCTTATCACATAGCAGACTATAAGAAAATCTTACTAGGCTGATACTCTAGATGTTAAGTTTACTACCAAGTATCCAACCAGTCTTTTCAGCGTTATATTTGTCTTAGATAGTCTAAATACGAAGCTTATCCTAACCTTATCATTAGCGATACAGCAACGGATCTTTCGCGTTCAAGACCATGGACAACGTTTGTGATACTATGATAAATGCACTAATGGCTGTCTTGTTTGCGCACCAACGGAGACTGTGACTTACACAAAAGCTTCAGGGTTAACTAGGCTAACCAGAGAGCCACTTTGCTGGTCCAACCAATGGCAATGTAAAGCGTATCATGTAGCCGCTCAAATGGCTTATCCAGCTTATGCAAATCTATACTGACGGTAACGTGGGTACCACAAAATTACCACAACAACGATTAACAAAGTACCCATTTAATGAGAATAAAGTTAAGCATACAATCATCACTAACGATCACTAACCTAGTTCTACCTACAATGAAAATTAAAATCTCTGAAACTGATTATCGTAACGCACTACGATGATAACTCAATCATTTTCTTCTACGTCCGATAATCGAGTTTAACAGCTTCTACTAGAAACACTATCACTCTTAAACGTCCTAAGCATTACTTGGGATTGGCTAGAGAACTCGGGGCACTTGATAAAAATTCCCAGCGTATCACATGAATTTTAAAAACACACAGTAGGTAATTTTCACGCGTAAAATCTTAAAATTGAAAATTTTAATTTTACTTGTGGTGCCATAATCAGGAGTAAGAAACATTTTAATGTGTTATGTTAAAAATGTATGCGCACAAAGAAGCAGGTATAATTGCAACACTGCTGTTTCAAAATAAACTTTTCTTTTCTTTTCTTTCTTTTCAACACCGAAATCGTCTGTACAATCCAGAGTTACAACGAGTAACAGTGCCACTTTTTACTTAGGCTCTGATCACGTTTAAACGAAAACCGTTAGATATTATCGACACCACGAGTCGATAAAATAATGGTGCTAGTAATATCTTTCGACTATGGTCAGATTACACTAATCAACCAACCGCACTCGTCTCAACAGCACTGCAGTTCACACGTCTATTTAAGAAATATAAGCTATAAACTGTTCTACACAGTCAAAATCAGCACAGTCAGAAGCAATAGCTCCACACAGTCTTACACTATGAACTTAGTATGTACGATTAGATTAGTTTACCAACTTTAGCGCCGCTGCCCAGCGAAGGACAGTTTAGACCGGAATTATTGTTCAAGATTAAGCAGAAAACCAACCAAAGCTGGGTGTTGGTTCTAAAACCAATGTTACAACTGCACTACAACAATAACTAGCAACGCACTTGCTTGGAATAATGCAAGTCGGCCTGTACGCTCACTCTCCTTACTATTACAGTCCATAAAGTAAGACCGAGACAAGATTAATCTATTTGCAAGCATAATATGATAACAAGATTGGTGAGTGCGAGCCACCCTCGCATGAAGAAATAAAAATAATCGCTTTCTTTTTAACTGGCGTATCAAACTCAAAACCTCCGTTCGCTATTTACGCTAGGCCACTGTGGTAGTCAGACAACCATACGCTAACTTAAAATACGGCAAATGTCGCAAATAAATCGTTACTACCCACATTATTTTTTGTCTTTCTTCTTTAAGCTATTAAAAATAAGATTATTCATGAGATCACGCCATGGGAACCACGACACTGTAAAAGTCAAACGGTTCCACAACTCAGTGCCTCGTGAAGGAATCGAACCTACAACACTCGGTACGATGTGATGGCAATATCACCACAACGATTATGACATTTCCAAGGTTAAACGCGTAATCTTTTACAACTACGGTCACTAAATAAAATGTGCAGTACCAATAAAAAAATTAGACAAAATACGCTCACCACGGTTGCAGATGGAAGCTCAGCTGATTCACCAACATAGCAGTGTTAGCTGTCGCATTCGCTCGCACCTTGTGGTCGCGCTGATCCATTATGCCACTTCTGATGTCGGCGGGTTCCTTGATTTTTGGCCGGTATCAACACTTCACAGTTTGTTATAAGTTCACACCAAATCAAATTAACAAAACTGACTCCAATTATTTTGGATTACTGAACACGAAACGAGTGACAGTTTCTAGGTACTTGTTGTCCGCCCGGTGTCTCCAAGAGAAGTGATAGTTGTCGTTGCTCCGTTGAACGTCAACCGTCATCCCCCCTCTTCAACTGTAGTAATCGTCACACTAGACTCTGTCGAAGCGTGCCATCTTCACACTTCCGTTTCGTAATCAGTTGACGTCCCGTACTAATAACCATTCCGATATATATAATGTACAACTTTTTGTCTTAAGAGGTTACGGTTATATAATTATATAGATTACAATAATGTTACGGCCGATACCGTATCAGTAATGTATCTAATCCTGTAGCTAACGAGGATCGCTTTAGTATTATGACTAAAGTTTACGTTTACATTAACCGCTGACCGTAATATCCTATATAAGTTTTCCTTATGAGCGAAAGTGCCTTAAATTGTCTCCTAAAGCTACATTTAAGAGGCTGAGTTACACTGTCCACCTTATTGCCTACTAGCGGAACTTGAAGTGGCATGAAAATGGCATACTAACTAACTGTAAGGGTAGTAAGTTCGAATTGTTATCCCCGCATTTAGCGACTGATGGTAGAACGTGCGTGGGTGTGGACAATGTAGGCGTTGAGTACTCATACCACGGACGAGATAAAAGTATTTCACACCTGAACATAATATGATCCAACCAGGACAATTTTTATTTTGTGTTAGAATTATTTTCACATCTTGTGATTCATTAACAGAAACGATACATTTTGACTTAGGTTACAGGCACTAAAGGGTTTATAACACTTTTCTAAGGGTTCTAGCGTTTCCTTTTATTTTCTTATCTGTTATTAAAGTAGGAACTTCGATGAAGGAAAAGTTTTAAGAGGTTAGCTGGTACTATGTTTAATTGTCAGAAATAAATTATACTTAAAAGGTAGTAAGAAGTTTTTAATTAGCACTTAATAAGAAAATGTTTGCTGTGAGTACTTAAAATTGTATGTTTTAGATAATGTTTTGCTTAATAACAAACTATTAAATACAACAATCCTATCAATGACGATACAAATACGCACACTTAAAAAAATAAAAAATAGTAGGACACTAAGATATTACAATACCTATTTATATTGCCTTGCAATCCTTCAAACTATCTCGCTTAAAACACATGTTCTCCTGAAATTATACTTTAACACGTTCTCTAAGGTACAAAGGATTTGCCATAAAGTTTCGGTTTTATGGGTAACAAGACGGTACGGATTGACTTGCAAATTGTAGTATCTTGTAACATGCGTCTGTGGTAGTTGTAACGTTGATTAATACAGATACATACTATAGTGCACTACTATAGCATTACTTGCGGCAAAAATTGACAAACAACGCAATATGAACATTTTTGAAGGTTTTGTAGTTACTAGGCCCATACCTGAAACAATTTTTTTTTAATCACACTAATCATTGTTGTCCCTTTCAGGGATCGAACAGATGACATTCTTCGCAGTGCATGTACCATAAGTAGTTCTATTGCCATAATAGTATTTCCTGCTCCAATAGTTAAGAATACAACCTACCTCCCGTCACTGAATGTTTTGTTTCATTCTCACGCAAATAATTTCTGTGAGTCTTAGGCTTTTTCGAATCTTCTTATTCTATTTGTAAGCTGTTTAAATGTCAGTAGAGTTCTCCGCTATAGATAATTTATTATAAGTGCAAAAACGTGCCATTTTTAGGGTTCTGTACCTCGAAATGAAAAAATGGAACCCTTATAGGATCACATTGTTGTCCGTCCGTCCGTCAAGACCCTTTTTCTCGGAAACGCGTGGAGGTATCAAACTAAAATTTATATCAAATATTCAAATCTACTGTTTCTTGCAGCTGTGAAAAAATCAAAGCCAACGCAATCAAAAGATACAGCCGTGAATGTTGCAAATTGCCGCAAATTTACGAAACTCGCAAGAAAATCAAAACCTACAGGGTACTTCCCGTGAACTCACAAACTTAAAATTTGGTACGAAGCAATGTCTTATAGCACAAATCAAGGAAAAAATACGAAAACAGTAATTTTTTGTCACATCATGTTTTTAAATAGAAATAGTTTTTATGATAAGTCAAGTCGATTATATCAATTTAGTAACGCTTAGTTTAGTCTATTGTAAAATTTGACTATGGTCACACTGAACTGTCAAATTCCGTTCCGGAAAAATGATTGCGCGGACGCCATATCTTTGGTTTTGTAATTGAAATAAATTGATCGCCTTTTGAAAAGCACATCCTGGTAGCTGCGTGAATAGTTTGTTCGTTGCCCGCGGTCAGTGAAAAAACCCGGTATAAGAAGTTGTCTTGACCACGCCGTATCTTGTAATGTCACGTGCCCCTGTGCTATAAAAGAATATTTGGAACCCGATTGATTGCCGCTTCCTAGATCAATAACCGGCAACGGTTTATCTGTGATAAAAATAGTATTTTTAATGAACATTGTAAAACTTGTGTGAATCCGATGCACGTGGTTGGTGCCGGACGATTTTGCTGATGAAGAACACCGAACTGGACCCTGTGGTATTTATTTGATTTTCTTGTTATTTTGGCCAAAATTATGAGTTAATCTTATAGGTCCACTCAAGAACATCATCAGGAGCATCAGTATGATTTGGTAAGACATTTTATTAATATTTTTATTCATTCACTGTGCAATCACAGTAATAGTGATCCTAGATCCTTTGCCTTGGGCTAAGACTGGATGAATTAATCGCTTCCACTGATCTCTGTAAAACTTACCCAATCTTAGCCCGAACTCTAGACATAATTTTTAGTAATCAGAGCTGTAGTTGAAACTTAGCCGTTGATTGTACCTATACTCAGATTGGTATTGTATAAGCTTGTATCTGAGCTATATATTCATTGTTAACGTTGTTGTGGTGTTCCCAGGTTAGTGTTGTTTAAAATACATCATATTTATTTGTATTGGTTAACCTGCATAACTTGAAACACATGTCATACATAACCTCAATCAGTAATTGTTTGACTTGTATTGTTGAAATCTAGCAATAATTTGTTGTTGCTAGCATTCACAAGTCAGTTTGTTTGGATACATAACAGCTGTATGTATCAATAAATTTAGTAAATTTAGTTTATCTCATAATTATATTAAGTTTGAAACATTACTTATAACAACCAAACTTTTGATAAACCTTTGTTTTGTTATAATATATAGATAATATTGTTAGGCAACACAAACTGGTGCCTACAGTTGTAATATATAACACATTTGGTCTGTTTGTTGCAGTAATTAATTAATTACCTATGTAGTGGAGTTATACATATGTAATACATGCCTATCTTAGTATCTATAAAAGTGTAATCACTATTATATTTAGAGAAGAATAAATCTGTTCGTTGAACAAACAACATCTTTAATTTCTCTCTCAACACCCGTCCTTACATGGCGACCCTGCCAGTAAGCGATCGGGTTCGCGTTGCATTCCGATCGCCAAATAAGGAACTGTGATTCTAAACATTGTGACAACTTGGTGCAATTATGTGTTCAGTAATATTACTGCGTAATAATATTCGCGTCGAACGCTTTATCGTGAACTTTTGTGAACTGTTGTTTTGTGTGAAAAATGGGTAAGCAGCAGTCAAAGGAGGAATCTGTAATCATCGCACAAAACGCTAGCGGTGGTAACAACGCCTCGGCATTGGAGCAAATGCAACAACATACCAGTGTCATTACCTGCATCCTGGGGGTGATATGTCTCATCCTGACTGTCGCATTGCTGTACTTTGCGTTCCGGCTGTATGGAAAATGCCACCGAGAGTGGATACGCAGAGAGATACATGAGAGCAACCTCCGGAGAACAAGTAGTTGGTTTCGGCGACGATACGGAGACCAAGGTACGCCCCGTACCCAAGAGGATCAGCCAGGCGTGAAAAACGTATAACAAAGTGTCGGTAAACGGAAAAGTGTCGGTATAACGGAAAAGTGCGTTACGAAAAGGTATATAAAGTGTGCGTAATGGTGCGTTGCGGCAAAAATAATTAGTGCGGTACGTTACGGTAACGGTTCGCCAGTATAATGGACTTATTTAGAGGACTTTAGATTTCTAGTAGTATGTAACGTAATATATTAATCGCATTTATCAATATGTATTGATGGCAGAAAAATTAGAAGAGTATTATAGTCGTTTGTTTGAAATAAGGACATATCTTGTAAAGATAGGACCACAGCGCCGCCAAGGTGCTATTTGTTCTAAAAAATATAAGGAGGCGAATATAATTTTACAAAGTTTTGATAGAGAATTATTAGATATACGAAGTAAAATTAAGAAATTTAGTGAAACCGAACTAAGTTTGATAAATAAATTTACGGAACAGATTAGGAAGGTGTTTGAGGAGATTAAAAATTTGTGTAGTTTGCCTGTAGTGGTTGATAAAATGGAGTCTTTTAATATAAAAACGGCTGTCGCCTTACTTCCGGTCATGAATGATAAGGAAAATGTTACCAAACAGCTAATTTCTGCTATTGAGTTGTATAGCTCTGTAATTGATGACAAATTAAAACCTCTTCTTATTAACTTTATATTAAAAACTAGGTTGTCTGAGAACGCAAAATTGCGATTAGCTCAGCATTATGATACAGTTTAACTCCTTGTTGATGATATGAACAAATATTTAATATCTAAAAAGTCTTTCACAGCGCTACAAGAACAACTGATGCGGTGTAAACAAAATCAGCGGGACATCGAGGACTATGGTAAGGAGATTGAAAATTTATTTGTTGACTTAACCATTTCGCTGGCCGATGGAGATACTCATAAGTATGACGTAATTAAACCATTTAATGAGAAAATGGCTATAAAACGGTTTGCCTCCGGCTTGCGAAATAGGCACTTATGTACTATCATTTCCGCCAGAAATTACGAATCATTGAAGGATGCTATCCGAGGTGCGGTCGATGAGCAGACATCTATGTATCCAGAGGACAGTATTATGAAATTGTCGAACAGGCAGTATACCCATAACAATATAAAATATTCATGTAGAGGACGGTGTTTTCAGGCACGCGGTATCTACCATAACCAGCGCGGCCAGCAGTTTAATTCACGTGGTCATGGTCACCCTACTCGAGCGCGTGGGCAGCAACGAGGTGGCTACTATCGAGGTAACCGTGGTTCTAGACCCGGCTCAGGTACGTACGTAAATAGTAATTATGCTCGTAATAGTCGCGGACGAAACTATGTAACATCGATTATGGTGCGTGATACACAGAATAACAGTCCTACTACTAGTACATCTACCGAAACTAACGTCAGTAAATTTTTTCGTGAACACCCAGAATAATCATGCAAATATTTGTTATTACAATAATTATAATTCCATTCCTTTGTCACTTGGCAACAGGTCATATAATTGGTTAGTTGATACGGGTGCGTCACTTAGCGCCATCAAATATGAGACATTGCATCAGAATAACATTCCATTCCAAATAGGGAAAGTAACAATAAACGGAGTGTGTGGTGAACTTTGCTCTGTAGGTTTTGTTGATTTAAGATTATCATTTAGAGATTTGGAATTCGTACACAGGTTTCATGTTTTTCGGGATTTATGTTGCGTGAGCGACGGAATTTTAGGCTTAGATTTTTTGAGGAAATATAACGCTAAATTGAATTTAGAATTAGATACTTTAACTTTATTAAATAACGGTATTCAAATTTGTTTATCTTTACAACCAAGTGTGAGAGGTGAAAAATATATTAACTTATCGCCAAGATGTGAATCTGTGCATTTTGTATCTACAAGTATGAAAGATGAATGCTTGATTTTACCTAAACAATTATGTGAAGGTGTTTTTATGGCTGGATGCATTGCAAGGCCTAAGAATGGTAAAATACCTATTCAGATATTAAATACGCGGGAGGAACCAATTAGTTTAAGTTTCTTTTGTCCTGAAGTAGAAACCTTGAAGGATTATTCATTACTTTCTTTTGATAAGACTACCATTAATGCGGATAGAGTTAAAAGGTTATTTGGCGAGTTAAAATTAAATTATTTAAACAAGGAAGAACAGTTAGAAATTGAGAAAATCTGTGCAAAATTTGCTGACGTTTTTCATTTGGAAGGTGATAGATTAACGACGTGTAACATTTATCAGCAGTCAATAGTATTAAAACCTAACACAGTGCCCGTTTATAAAAAGCAATATCGATTACCAAGGTCTCAAAAGGGAGAAATTCAAAAACAAATTAGGAAAATGTTACAGGACGACATTATTGAAGAAGCAACAAGCGAATGGTCTAGTCCTATACTTTTGGTGCCGAAAAAATCAGATTCTAACGACAAAAAGTATAGACTCGTAGTAGATTACCGAAAATTGAATGAAAATATTGCCGATGATCGCTTTCCTCTCCCGAACATAGTTGAAATTCTAGACTCGCTTTCAGGTGCCATTTATTTCAGTCATCTTGACCTTCAAAATAGTTACTATCAATTTGAATTAAGTCCAAATAGCAGAAAGTGCACTGCTTTCACGTATGATAAACAATATCAAATGAAAAGGATGCCAATGGGTCTTAAGACTAGTCCGAGCGCATTTTCAAGGGCAATGTCTGTAGCATTATCAGGTTTGAACTATGATAAATGTCTACTATATATGGACGATTTAGTATGTATTGGACGAAATTTGGAAAACCATAATAAAAATTTAATTGATATCTTTTCTAGGTTGCGAAAGGTTAACTTAAAATTGAACCCCAACAAGTGTAAATTTTTGGTGAAAGAGTTACTGTATTTAGGACATGTAGTTAGTGCAGACGGAGTAAAACCTGACCCTGAAAAGACAAAAATAATAGAAAATTATCCCCTACCTAAAAATGTCGATGACGTAAGACGATTTGTAGCTTTTTCTAATTATTATCGCCGTTTTATTCCAAATTTTGCCGAAATAGTAATTCCTTTAAATAAGTTGCTAAGGAAAAATGCTGAATTCATTTGGACACAGGAATGTGCCAAGTCATTTGAACGATTGAAACATAGCTTAGTCTCTCCCCCTTTATTACAGTACCCAGATTTTTCAGAAAACAATGAATTTCAGCTGTACACAGACGCTTCAGGTTTTGCAATAGCTTCTGTTTTATGCAATAGTGATGGTCGACCAGTAGTGTATACAAGCCGTTGTCTGAATAAAGCCGAGTTAAACTATCCAACCATAGAAAAACAAATGCTGGCAATTGTTTGGTCTATTAAATATTTTCGCCCTTATTTGTTTGGCAAAAGGTTCAAAATTTTCTCAGATCATCGCCCTTTGATATATTTATTTAACATGAACAATCCTTCAAGCAGATTAACAAAATTTCGACTAATTTTAGAGGAGTATGATTTTGTGATTGAGTATATAAAAGGTAAAGATAATGTTGCTGCAGACGCATTATCTAGGATAAAAGTTACATCAGAAGAATTGAAAGAAATGAGTGAACGGATAATTAATGTTATGACAAGGAATCAACGAAAGAAAATGGAAGGTCAACAGGTAATTCACCCTAATTTGTCGACTTTGCCTAACTCGACCACTGACGTTCGGCCTGATCAACCGAAGGTTGTGGAAATGCCTACAAAGCCGTCAAATTCTGTTGAATTAGTATTAGTTTCTCGGAGAAATATGAGTATTATGAAAGGTGAATTAAATAGTTGTGATAGCTTTCTGTATAGTAAAAATGAAATGAGATTATATACTTGTCCAGATTTCCGATCATATATCGCGCGAGACGCATATGTGAGTGAGCTGGAGCAATATTGTAAAAGAAAGAATATAGAAAATATCTTTATTATAAAACTTGCAAGTTGTAATGAATTTATTGATTGGTTGTCAAGAGAAATAAATAATAGAAAAGCATGGTCGGGACCACGCCTACATATTCTAAAGGAAGTTAGGAGAATAATTTCTAATGATGACAAAAAAGTAATTATTAATGACTATCATATCCTACCGACTAGTGGTCATGCCGGAATAAGAAGAATGTTAAATAACATAAAAAGATCTTATTTCTGGCCTGGTATGGAACGTGACGTTACTGATTTTGTGCGTAAATGTAAGAAATGCCAAATGCAAAAGCATTCTTTGCCCGTTAAAGAGCCTATGGTGGTAACGAGCACTGCCACAGGAGCATTTGATAAGATATTTCTAGATTTAGTGGGGCCCCTAGATAAGGATTATTATGGTAAGGTATATATTTTAACTATTCAATGCGAACTCACTAAGTTCGTAGAAGCATACCCTTTAGATCGTAAGGACGCTGTCACCGTAGCAAGATCTTTCGTGGAAAACTTCATACTCAGGTATGGTATACCGCGAGAAATCGCGACAGATAAAGGTTCAGAGTTCATAGCTTCAACAATGAGTGAGGTCTGTAAATTACTTGGTGTTAAACAATTATTTTCAACCGCCTATCATCATGAATCTATCGGTGCGCTTGAAAATACACATAAAAATTTAAATGCTTATCTTTGGATACAGACTAATAATAATCCCAGAGAGTGGAGCACTTGGGTTCCGTATTGGTCTTTTAGCTATAATACTACTGTACACACATCTACAAAATTCACTCCATATGAATTGGTTTTTGGCAAATTGTGTAAATTACCTACAAATTTGTCTCAACAAGTTGAACCTCTGTATAATTCTGATGATTATCCATTAACCTTAAAGTATAGACTACAAAAATCTCAAGAGCAGGCTAGGAAAAATTTATTATTGTCAAAAGTTACGCGTAAACATAATTACGATCAGCAAATTAATCCAATTATTTATAAGCCGAACGATTTAATTTTAATAAGAAATGAAAATTGTAACAAATTTCAGAATGTTTTTATTGGCCCATTTAAAGTTTTAGAAGATTTATCACCAAATGTTAAAATTATTAGAGACAATAAGATTGATATAGTCCACAAAAATAGAACAAAATTGTATAAAACTTAATAACTGTGTAACACCCAGTATTTTCATAACCTGTACTTGTCTATTTATATACTTTTAATTATTGTATCAATGCGTAATCGTTTTAGTTTAAAAGTTTAAGCCAATTGTGTATCAAAATAAAATAAACATTGTGTATTATTTTTTTTTTTTTTTAAAGAAGGGAGGTGTAGTGGAGTTATACATATGTAATACATGCCTATCTTAGTATCTATAAAAGTGTAATCACTATTATATTTAGAGAAGAATAAATCTGTTCGTTGAACAAACAACATCTTTAATTTCTCTCTCAACACCCGTCCTTACACCTAATTTAAGTTTCAACTTTAACTGTTGTATGTTATAACTTTAATAACCTTTGTCTTTGAGTCAATATATTAAAACTATTAATTTTGTTGGGCAGTAAATACCTGCCACTTGCTTGTACCAGCAGTAAACAGGCTAATACTTTTTTGGTTTCAAAGAATTAAGAAAAATTAAGTTCTGATTGTTAATATTATTTGACGCTTGTCCGGGCTCTTTTGAAATTTGATTATGTCGGCTATCAAGGACTTGCGTGCGGCTGCTGGTGCTATTGCATCAGATTTGCGCTGGTTTGCCTCGGCCAGTGCCTTAGTGAACCGGCCTGATCGCCAGCAGGCCTTACTACAAAGGTACGAGCGGATCGATGATCGTTGGCAAGTGTGGAACAGCAATTTCGCATTTTCAGCGCTTGCTGTCTCGAAGTGTCAGTAATGAATTCACCGCTGACCAGCGAAATAAGGTCAGCGAAGATTATGCCCAGGTCTTAGACCTGTATGATGCTGTCTCCAATAGTGCGAGACAACTAGTTGCCGATAGGGAAGGGCAACCCGGCTTGAAGCAGGAGCTTCCTAGGACAGCACCGGGGCTGGTGAGTAGGCTCACTACTTTAGACCTCCCGCATTTCGATGGCTGCCTAGGAAGCTACCTGGGCTTCGTTAATTTGTTTGACAGCCTGGTCAATGATAGGGCTGACCTTCGGCCGGCACAAAAATTGGCCTATTTGATGTCGGTTCTGGATGGAGAGGCCAAAGGCCTAATCCAGCATCTGCCCGTGTCTGACGAGGCGTACCAGACGGCTCGGGACCTAATTACCCGTAAGTACCATAATAAGCGTGGCCTCGCCGACACGCATATTGAACAGATTTTGGGTTTGCCCACGCTCACCCGGGTCTTTGGGTTGCGCACCCAACTATTGAACCCGCTTTTGGTGGCAATCAATGCACTTAAGTGCCTTGACCTGCCCGTGGACCAATGGTCCTATCTATTGGTGCACATTGTGCTGAAGAAGCTGCCTGCCGACCTGAGGTCGCGTTTTGAGCAGCACTTTGGTGGGGACAGCGCGACCCATCTGCCCCCCTTTGCTGACCTGGAGAGGTTCCTGAAGGATGAGTGGCGGGTCTTGGACAACTCCGGTGGTGACACGCCGGCTAAGACGCAGCCGCCCAAGGTTAAGGAGCAGGCTCGCGTTCACACCCGAGCCAATGTTGACCGGCGCCCTCCTCGCTTTGCAGTCATGCAGAGCCCAGCGGAGTGCTCTTACTGCAAGGTCACGGGGCACAGAACGGCCAGTTGTAGGGCATTCTTGGACCTACATGTCGCCTCTCGTAGGCACATCGCGAATGCCCGCCGCCTTTGCTTCTCTTGCTTGGGGTCCCACTACCAGCGAGACTGCCCAAACTCTCGCCTCTGTCCTCACTGTGGAGGACAGCATTTGGACATTCTCTGCATGAATGCCAGAGAGGTAGGCCGCTTGTCCAACCAGCCGACGCCGTGCACGGGCGCGTGTTTTGAAGGTGGCAGCCGAGGCTCACCGGCGCGTAGCCGAGAGTCGCCTCGCTCAATTGATCGCCGCTCACCCCACTTGGAGAACCGTAGCGTGCGCACGCCTCCTCACTCTCGGGCACCTGAATGTGCGACCGTTCAACGTCACCAGCACCATGACTGCTGCCCCAGGTATTCCCCTCCTTTGGCGGAGCGTCCCCGCCTTGACTCGCGCCCACCTCGTTTTGGGCGGGTGCGTCACTTTGACCCCCACAGATGGCGCGCGGATCGAGTCATCGCGCCTTTGAGTACTTCAAGCCGCACCCTCGTTTTGACTTGCCTCGTCCTGGCCAACGGTCGCCGCCCAGGCAACAATAGGTCATTGACCCCTGCCCTACAACGCCAACCTCCCCCATTGAGACCGTTATCCTGCCAACGGTTGCTGTTAGGGTCTGGGGACCCACGGGGACCTCTGTTGTTGTCCGTGCTATATTGGACACAGGTTCACAAGGTTGCATTGTTTCCACTTATTTGGTAGGGTGGTTAAATTAAATATGGGCTCTTTTCCAAATTGTATACGGGGCATAGGTGACGTAGCCTCTGATGTTGAAGGGCAAGTTAAGGTTTTGTTTGGCCCTGTTGAATCTTCACACCCGAGGATTAAAACCTCGGCTATTGTGCTGAAGAATATTTTGGGTATGCATCCACAGAAGCAGCTACCTGTTGCTGTGGTGAATTTGACATCGGGATTGGAACTGGCAGACCCCAAATTTGACACACCGGGACAAATCGACTTGTTGATTTGCTCTGATGTCCTCGGTGGAATTTTGATTGGTGGGAAACGGGTCTTGGTGCCAAATGGTTTGACTGCCATCCCGACCATATTTGGATTTGCTTTGATGGGACCTGTACCTAGGGATCTCCCTCCACCTGAACTTGATAATTTGTTGGCTGTAGGCTCTGCTCTCTCTGATGCGGTTCAGAGGTTTTGGGAAGTAGAGGAGCCCCCTCAAGCTGCCCGTTTGAATCCAGAACATGAGGAGTGCGAGCTGTTCTTCCAGAACAACACTGGTCGACTCTACGAGGCTACCTTTTCTGTCTGTTCGGCCTCCGCTTGGTGAGTCACGACCTTTAGCCGAAAAGAGATTGTTGGCCATGGAGCGTCGCATGGGTCGTGATCCGGAGCTCAGGCAAAAGTATATTGAGTTCATGAGAGAATATGAACAATTGGGACACATGTCTGTGTCAAATTTGGATTGGCGTTCGGTGGAGCACTATTTTCTCCCGCATCACGCGGTATTGAAGCCATCAACTGGCAAGCTGCGCACGGTGTTTGATGGTTCTGCGCAGACTTCAACCGGCGTATTCTTGAACCAGTGCTTGCATTCTGGTCCCAAGTTGGTCAAGGACCTTTGTGACGTCATCACCAGCTTCCGGCGACATCAGGTTGTCTTTGTAGCTGATATAAAGATGATGTTTAGGCAGACGATTATCCACCCTGATGACCGTCGTTTCCAGCTGGTCCTTTGGAGAGAGAATTCTCGCGATCCCATGGTCGTCTACGACCTCAATACTAATACTTACGGGTTAAGGTCGAGCCCCTACTTGGCAATACGTTCTCTTTGGGAGCTCGCAGACCGCGAAGGCTTAGGTTTCCCACGAGCCTCCGCCATCTTGAAGGGCGATATTTACGTCGATGACATTTGCTCGGGCGCCTCCACAGCGGACGAGGCGATCCTCCTGAGGGACGAATTGATAGGTATTTTGGCCTCCACTGGTTATGAGTTGCGCAAATGGACCTCACCAGCGCTTTTGGAAGGCTTGCCAGAGTATCATCAGCAGGATCCACATCTATTTGAGATTGTTGACAACTCCGCCATGATGGCTGTTCCCGGCGTTCAGTACAGACCAGTCCAAGACATCTTTACGTATAACGTAGACTTGAAATTGCTTTGTTCTTGGACTAAACGTCTCGTGTTGTCTACTGTCGCCAGAACCTTTGATCCAAATGGTTGGATTTGTCCTGTCATATTTTGGGCAAAATGCTTCTTGCAGAAGCTTTGGACAACAGGATTGACCTGGGACGAACCTCTTCACGGTACTCTTTGTAGAGGAATGTACCTCTTTTTTATCCTCACTTCCTGCCGTCAACGAGATCTCCTTGCCTCGTCCCATCCTTCCTCCCGGGTAGTACAAGGCCACCCTTCACGGGTTTTGTAATGCCTCGGAACGTGGTCACGCGGCCGTGGTGTACTTGCGCACAGTCAGTGCCTCAGGTCAGGTGAGGGTTTCCCTGATCATGGCGAGGAGCGGAGTGGCGCCCCTTCGGACATCTTTGACCGTTCCGAGGTTGGAGCTCTCGGGAGCAGCACTGCTTGTACGCTTATTGAACCACGTGTCTAACTCTTTGGGTAGGGGCATTTGTATTAATGGGACCTACGCCTGGACAGACAGCCAAATTGTTCTTTGTTGGTTGAAGGCTTCTGTCCACACCTTGGAGGTATTTGTCGCTAATCGCGTTTCCCAAATCCAAAAATCCGAAGTCACGCTGGTTTGGAGACACGTGCCAGGTGAGCTCAACCCCGCTGATTGTGCCTCGCGCGGATGCTTGACGCCTAGTTTGATAGGTCATTCGCTGTGGTGGGGTCCGGAATGGTTGAGTCGACCAGAAATTGATTGGCCTCGAACGCCAGTTTTGAATACTTCTAATTTGCCGGGTCTACGAACACTCGCTCTTGAGAAGGTGGAATGCGCCTTCAACCCCGACTTCTTGTTGAATCGCTACAGCTCCCTTGACAAGTTGTTAGGTGTTACTGCTTGGATAAAGCGTTTTGCTTTTAACTTTAGGCACCCACAAGAGAAACGTCTGACATCGTTTCTTTCACAACAGGAACGACAGGAGTCCCTCACCCTTTGGGTTCGTTCTGTGCAACTGGCGCACTTTGAGAAGGAGATTGCTATCCTTAAGTCAGGGAAATTGAAATTATCGGGCGCTGTATCTAAATTGAACCCCTTTTTGGACGATACGGGTCTCTTGCGCGTTGGAAGGCGTCTCAAGAACGCCAACCTCCCTTACGGGGCACGTCACCCCCTGTTGTTACCTAAGGACGGTCATTTGGTACGCTTGTTGGTAACTGACCGTCACCTTAAAAATGCGCATGCTGGTTGTAATGCGCTCTTGGCCATTTTGCAACGCGAATTTTGGATCTTGTCTGCCCGAAGAATTATCCGGAGTGTAGTCTTTCGCTGCATCCCTTGCTATAAGCTCAAGGCCTCTACCATGCAGTCCTTGATGGGAGACTTACCGGCAGATCGCGTAACTGAGAGCAGGACATTTGACCGTGTTGGCACGGACTTCGCTGGTCCCTTTTTGGTGAAAATGACAACACTTCGAAACAGCAAGACTGTTAAGACCTACTTGTGCGTTTTTGTTTGTCTTTCCACAAAGGCCGTACATTTGGAACTGGTCTCCTCGCTTACGACCGAGGCGTTTGTAGCCACATTTGACAGATTTGTATCCCGCAAAGGGCTGCCTTCCTTGATCCGTTCTGACTGCGGCACTAACTTTAAGGGCACTTATAATTATTTGAATGACGTTGTTAATTTCCTTGAAACCAACAAGGCTGATATAGGCAATAGGCTTGCCCGACGTGGGATAAATTGGTTGTTTTCTCCACCAAATTGTCCACACTGGGGTGGTATTTTTGAGGCCGTTGTAAAATTGGCCAAAACACACTTGCGCAGGACAATCGGTGAATCTGTCCTTACATTTGAGGAACTCGTAACTGTGTTTTGTAAGATTGAGGCCGTCTTGAACTCTAGGCCGTTGTGCCCGATCTCCTCAGATTCGAATGATTTGGAGGCCCTTACGCCGGGCCATTTTTTGATTGGTCACTTGGCCCACTTGTCGCCTTGCCTGGGTACCCCTATATTGATACGAGACCTGGTCGTCTCTCGCGTTTTGAATTGATACGCCAGATTACTTACAGCTTTTGGAAACGCTGGAATTTGGAATATTTGCACATACTCCAGCAACGCGTGAAGTGGACTGACAAGACCGATCCATCCAAGATTGTAGACCTCATTTTGATCAAGGAGGCTAACTTTCCGCCACTCAGATGGCGCAGGGGGCGCATTCTTCGTTTGGTAGCTGAGGCTGATGGAGTTCCCCGATTTGCTGAGGTTTTGGTGGACGGTTCGATTCTGAGGAGAGCAGTTGCAACATTGTCACGTCTACCAACCGATTAGCGGACCGGTAGGCCGGTCCGGGCGGTGGATGTTTGAAATAGAAATAGTTTTTATGATAAGTCAAGTCGATTATATCGATTTAGTAACGTTTAGTTTAGTCTATTGTAAAATTTGACTATGGTCACACTGAATTGTCAACTTCCGTTCCGGAAAAATAAATTGATCGCCTTTTGAAAAGCACATCCTGGTAGCTGCGCGAATAGTTTGTTCGTTTCCCGCGGTCAGTGAAAAAACCCGGTATAAGAAGTTGTCTTGACCACGCCGTATCTTGTAATGTCACGTGCCCCTGTGCTATAAAAAAATATTTGGAACACGATTGATTGCCACTTCCTTGATCAATAACCGGCAACGGTTTATCTGTAATAAAAAAAGTATTTTTAATGAACATTGTAAAATTTGAGTGAATCCGATGCACGTGGTTGGTGACGGACGATTTTGCTGATGAAGGACGCCGAACTGGACCCTGTGGTATTTATTGAAAAGTGCCAAAATGATGAGTTAATCTTATAGGTCCACTCAAGAACATCATCAGGAGCATCAGTAAGATTTGGTAAGACATTTTATTAATATTTTTTTCATTCACTGTGCAATCACAGTAATAGTGTTTAGATCCTTTGCCTTGGGCTAAGACTGGATGAATTAATTGCTTCCAATGATCTCTGTAAAACTTACCCAATCTTAGCCCGAACTCTAGACACATCATATAGAAAAAAAAGTGTTATTAATTTTAAAGTTACTATGCCTTGCTTCATGAACGCGTTAGGTTATTGAATTGAAATTCATATAAAATACTCGAGTTTATAATACTTTTAAGCTGTTACAAAATCAAACGTCTATCTCAACGCAATCAAAAGATATAGCAATTTTACTATATTTTCAAACTCACAACTACTCGCAAGGGAAACAAAACCTACAAGGTACTTCCCGTGAACTCAGAATCTTAAAATTTGGTACGAACCCATGAACTATAGCACAAATAAAGGAAAAATTGCGAAAACAGTAAATTTTTATTCAATTAAATAAAATTCAATAAAATGTCTTCAAAATCAAATTTCTATCTAAACGTAATAAAAAAATACAGCAATTTTATTATATTTTCAAACTCGCAACTACTCGCAAGGGAATCAAAGCCTACAGGGTACTTCCCGTAAACTCAGAATATTGAAATTTGGTACTAACCAATGTACTATAGCACAAATAACGGAAAAATTGCAAAAACAGTACATTTTTAGTTACATCATATAAAAAATATATCTCATTAATTTTAAAGTTACGACTCCTTTCCTCATGAACGCATTAAGTTATTAAATTGAAATTCATATCAAATACTCAAGTCTATAACACCGTTAAGCTGTAACAAAATGAAACTTATCTATCAACGCCATCAAAAGAAACAGAAATATAAGCCGCATTTTTTCAAACTCGCAACTACTCGCAAGGGAATCAAAACCTACAGGGTACTTCCCGTGAACTTATAATCTTGAAATTTGGTACGAAGCAACGTCTTTTAGTACAGATAAAGAAATAATTGCAAAAACCGTAAATGTTTAGTTATATCATTTTTTTTTTCACTAGCCTGTCCTGTCCCACTGCTGGGCAAAGGCCTTCCCCAAATCTTTCCATATCTTCTTGTCACCTGCAGTGTCAAACCAACTCCTATGGTAGGCGTCCAGGTCATCTCGCCACCTCTTTCCGGGCCGGCCCCGGCGACGCTGTCCATCTTCTGGCACCCACAGTGTCGAGATCTTCACCCAACGACCCTCGTGCATACGGCTGACGTGGCCCGCCCAGTTCCATTTTAGGCTAGCAGCCGTTTTACCCACATCTTTGACTTTAGTTTTGCAGCGCAGCTCAGTGTTTCTTATCCTATCGTTGAGTGAAATACCAAGGATGCTGCGCTCCATAGCTCTTTGACAGACCGCAAGGCGTGACTTTTGTAACTCAGTAGGCGACCAGGTTTGAGCACCGTAGGTTAGTATGGGCAGGATACATATATCAATGAGTTTTCGCTTCAGGGAAATCGGCAGATCCCCCTTCATTAGCGTCTTCATGGACCAGAAGCTTTACCAAGCAAGTTATCTTATAATATATAAAATCCTTGCGTTACTGACTGACTGACAGACACGCTGCAGCCGAAACTATTGGGCGCAGGAAGCTGAAATTTGGCACGTATGTTCCTTGGGGACCGTAGGGGTGCACTAAGAAGGGATTTTCTGAAATTCCCACGGGATCGGCCAAAACGGGTAAATTAAAAAAAAATGCAGGCGTAGCTGCTGGCGTCCTCTAGTATCATATAATTAGAAAATTGAAGTTCATATCAAATGCTCAAGTCAAAGCTAAAGTGTTAAGCCAATCGTTTTTTTTTATTTTTGGTATCGGGTTGGAAAATCCTCATGGAGTCCCTGGGGGTAGGGCAAAGGGGACTGTAAGACTTTTACTGACTAAAAACCAACCCGTGTTCCTCATGTGCCCGTGTGTCGCAGGGTCGGATATCGCCGAAGCATTTGTCGCTACCCCCCGACGGGTATTAGCCCGCCAGATGGTCAGGCGGGCCTCAAACAAAACCCCCTTCCCCCGCAGGAAGCATGGCAACGCAACACCGATACGCCTCTCCTCCTGCGACCGCGCCCGACTGCGAGGAACAGACAGAACTTTTCCCCGCACCCGCACCTTTGAACGCACGCGGAGCGTCCACTCCCGGGATCTCTCTTAAGAAAAAGTTCGAAAACCTAATTACATCACATATTTTTTAAAATAATTATATATACTTACAGGTTTGTACGGAACCCTCGGTGCACGAGTCCGATTTGCACTTGACTGGTTTATTTTTTTTCACTTGCGATGGTCACAGATTTCAATCGCGTAAAAATGTTCTCTCATTCTACGTCATCGGATTTTTTATATTAGCGGTACTAATAAAAAAATCATTTAAATATGGACACAACGCGTGACGTAGGTATTATTCAATATAAGTAATAGACATTCTAAATTACAATCTAATCAAGAAGCTTTAACGGAGTTCCCTTTAATCACTCCATAAGGTCCTAAGTTAATCTCGTTCATGACTTCCTAACACGGAACTCCTGGGTAATAGCATTAATTTAATACAGTTGGAGTACATCGAGTCGCGTTACTTAAATGGTAATTCGGAACTAATGACATTTGACTTTAGGAAGAGAAACGAACTAATATGATTAGCTTAATGGAATGGAGTGATTTTGAATGGAAATTGATATTATGAACATATCGTATTCCTGATCAAATAGAATCAGTAAGTAGAGTTAAAGTGAATTTGGCGAGGGATGATGATTTGCTTTAATTAATATTTTAAAACAGTGCATAATCTGTGTATATAAAACTCTTGCGTTACCGACTGACTGACTGACAGACGACGCACACCCAAAATTACCGGGCACTGAACGCTGAAACTTGGCATCTATGTTCCTTAGGAACTGCACAGAGAAGGGTTTTCACGAAATACTTACGGGTCGGAAAGAAACGGTTAAAATTAAATAATGTCCGGGTATCCTCTAGTTATATATAACATGCTTTAAGGTTTGAGCCTGATACCCTGCTGCCATTTACCCTGCAGAGACTGCAGGGTGAATGGCAGTGGTTGGTATGTCCGCTTAGCTACCGCTCGCCCTCATCTGACCATTAAAAATAAAATCTTAAAACGAAATTTAAGGAAGGTTAGTACGAACATAAGATTGGACTAAAAAGTCTTCGTCAGAATACCATATACTGCAGTTTAAGTTAAAATTAATATAAAATAATTCTAAGGAAACTTGCTTATCTTAACAGAGTTCTCTATAATATTCCTGACTGTGCATTCATAAAGTTTGTCTGGAGTCGGTATAGTTTATGAAGCTCTTAATCCGAAGGAAATGCTTGTACAAATCGAAAAGTTAATGAGAACAGAATTAAAATTATGTGAAATTATTATTTTGCCATACCAAATGTTCTTATCATTCTAACTGGAATATTTTTATTGCGTGTTTTGGCGCATCGAACCAAAAGTACGTTAACACGTTTTGAAATACAAATTGCTGTGCTGATACAGTTTTTGGTGCCGAAAAAATAACAGCGTAAGGCTGTGAGTAAAATCTAAATAGAATATGGTTTTATTTATAAATTATCACCATTTTTATATGGTATATATTAAGATTATAAGCGCGAAAGTACTTTTGGGTGTCGTTACGTTTTCATGGTTAAACCACTCAATAAATGTGGATAAAATTTGGCGAATTTCCATAACCTACCATTAAAGGAATTAAGGTTCTCGGCAATTATAATCTACCTAGTCGTCATTGTGGCATTAGTGGGTCTCTTTAATTGTTTTTTCATGTGACAGACATTAACTATTTTATTACTAGTAAAAAATACACCTATATCTATGTATAGACTTACAAAATTACGACTACGGTATTCATCACCATCCTAGCGTTATCCCGCTTGCATCCAAGACTTGCACGCCTTGGAGCCCGAGGTCCGCTTACTGGTCTAAGCAGATATGACAGAATATCAACTTTTCCACAGAGCGACTGCCGTCTGACCGCCGCAACCCAAAGGTATAACGATATTCCATGGTTTAGACCAGTATCAGTTTATTTGAGGGCAGACTGTCACAGATCTTCATGACAGCCGGGACCGACGGCTTAACGTGCTCTCCGAGGCAAGGGGCAAGCGATAATTAACAATTTAATACGCACATAACTTCGAAAAGTCAGTAGTGCGCACGTTGGATTCGAACCCGAGACCCTCTTCGTGGCAGTCCGTTCGTATCTTCACTAGGCTATCGCTGTCTCTACCTTACGACTACAGTGTTAACAAGCCGTTACTTTAAACTACAAATATATGCCATAAATATTTTTGTATTTAGCATAGTTGACCAGTTTCTGTGTAAAACTGATTTGTTGACATTGGTTTCTTATATATGACAAGTTATTCATGGTAACCCTTAAGTAGGCATAGTAACTGGCAATCAAAACATAAAGAGAAGACTTATCGCTTTTGTACGATGGAAATAGAATGGCATTATGTCACTTGTCTACGATGGTGTCTTTTGACAACAATAAGCAACGACCGGTTATGTTGTGGGATAATATAAAAAAATATTATTGATTTTGTGACGGCCGGTTTCATGTCAAGCTGTCATCACTACAGTTGCCAAGGACTACTGACGTGTACACGACAAACTAGCCGGTCGTCAAACACAATAATTAGCAAAGAGGTTTGAAGACTATTTTATTATTTGGAAATGCCAGTTTTTAGTTCGATGACGTATACACTCTGTCAAGTTTTCGCCAAATTCACCAGTCATTGACAACAAGTCGATGGCCGTGCGGATAACACATCTCATTCACGTTCTGAGGGCGTGAGTTCAAATCCCAGTCATAACAGTTATGTGGATTTAGGTTTTTATGAAATTTGGAAAATGTTTATGAATATTTGGCAAATATTTAAAAAAAATATTTAATAAATATTTCGAATAAAAATAAGAAAATTCTAGAAAGTTCAGGAAGGAATAGAAAGGTTAAAAAAAGACAGGTTATTTAAATATTTCCAATAAAAAATAGAAAATTCTAGAAAGTTCAGGAAGGAATGGAAAGGTTAAAAAGAGACAGGAGGTAGAAAAACAATTAAATTATGAAATGACAATCGAAATTAATGGACCTAGAACATTCCTAGGGGTATATAAGGTGGTGTAGACGCGCTGAGCGCCAGTTTTAAGTTGAGAAGTGGTAAAATGGAGAAGGAAAGGAAGAAGTAAAAGGAAGAAAGATGTAGTAGTGAAATAAAGTGAAGTGAAAGTATAGTGCAGTGAAGTGCAGTGAAGTGCAGTGCAATAGACGTTAGTGTTGGTGCTGTCCGCGTCGAAATTAAATGACGCGTCGTGTGTGTGAAGTCGAATAAAATGTCATCAGTGCTACACGGTGTTTCCTTCCAATCCCGTTACCCCGTCCGTAACAAGTGGTGTCAGAAGTGGGATTGGAAGGATTAAAGATGCTAGTCATGCCGAGGGAAGGGCCAACGACACGTGCGAGAGGGGTATTTACGTCCGCAAGCGCAGCTAACCCGCTATTTCTCGCAGACCTCGCTGCGTATTCCGACAGTCGCTTCAGGAAAACTCGCAGCGACTCGAATCTCGAATCGAGCAAAACTCGCAGCAACTCCAGCAAAAGTCGCAGCAGCTCGAGCAAAACTTGCAGCAGCTTAAATCTCAGCTTAGCGAGATAATGGAGAGTCAGGATGAGATTCGCTTTTATATATCTGAGAGCGCTCGTAAGATCACCGAGATAGAGATGTGTATCTGTGAAGTGCAATCTTGCGTGGCTACTATAGAGGAAGAGATACAGTCTTGCAAGGCGCCAGTGTCGGAAGAAGTGCAGTCCCACATGGCATCAGTATCGGATGAGATGCATAGCCGCATAGAGGAGGAGTTCAGGAAGATTAAGGCCAACGTCCCTTCAGTCGCTGTCGCCTCATCAGGTGCTGGTAATTTTAAAGTGCCTTTTTTCGATGGTACCTCATCCTAGGAGGCGTACAGGATGCCGTTTGAAGCAGCATCTTCTAGTAACAGTTGAAACAGAGAGCAGGCCAAGAATGCACTCGCTCTGGCGTTACGCGATGGTGCATTATCAGTGCTACAGTCTGTGTGAAAAGACGCCACATATGAACAGCTCATCGAGGCTCTAGAGTCCAGGTATGGAGACGCGCATTTGGATTTTGTATTCCGTGCTCATTTGCGTAACCGCTGTCAGCGCCCTAACGAGTCATTGCAGCAGTGGTCTATAGAAGTAGAGAAAATGGTAGGAAAAGCTTACCAGTCTGCACCCCCGGCACAAGTCCAAAGCATGCGTCTCCAGGCATTCATTGATGGTATTTATGACGATGAGGTCAGGTCTGCCGTTCGTCTGAAGTACCACAACAACGTTAAAGATGCTTTAGCGCATGCTCTAGAAGTGGAGGCTGTCCGTCGAGACAATAAGGGTGGACGAGACCGAGTTGTGGCCACAGAAATGCAGCGAACACACTGAAGATTTGTCCCAAAATGTTATAGCTGCAGGGAACCAGGACATTTCAGCAGTAGCTGTCCGAAACGTAAACGTAAGACTGACGCTACTGTTCAAGCGTCAGAACACAACCAGGAAAACTAATTCCAGCCAGGGCTGCGGGGTAAGTGCTGGCCGGTAGACGAAAAGCCTCTAAAATTTGTATCCGACAAAGCACGGATGGGAACAGCTTAACCATTGATGGAGCGGTCAATGGCGTTAAGGACGTCATGCGTCACGAACTGTTATAGGGACTCATCTGATAAGGAAGAATGGGAAGATTCTAAAACAGTCAATTCGACCTCGACTGAAAACGGCTACCGGCCAGCATATCCCAGTCAGGGGAGAGCAAAAGGTGGCTTTCAAAGGAGGTGACAAATTATATTGGCAAAAAACACTGACTGCAAACATCGTCGACGACTGCATTGTTGGGCTAGACTTCTTCAGAGATCACCAATGTAGATTGGATATTAAGTGTGGTATATTAAAGTGTGGAGACGTGGAAATTCCAATGAGTGGTGGAGGCACGGGAAAGGTTTTGTGCCTCAAAGAGAGCAAGCTCGCACCTAGGTCCCAGACCTTTGTTCCTGTCACATTACCTGCCACTTTGAGTCAGGGACGTTGCATAATGATAGAAGACAATGGAGATCACGATCCATGGTTGCCGGCATGTGTAGTTGTTGCTTCTTCACAAATGGCTATTATACCAGTCCTAAATTTAAGTGATGAAGAAAAAGTTTTGAAAAAGGGGTCTGAGATAGGAGAGTCCGTGAAAGTCGCTTAGTCACGAAACTGCCAGAAAACCAAGAGTTTGGCTGAGACTAACGTTAACGTGGATAGTGTTTTGAAAGGTTGCAAAGACGATCTAACAGAAATCGAAACAGAAAAAGCAAAGAAATTGCTATTTCTGTTTCGATTTAAATTGATACAATACGTCGACATTTTCTCAAAGGACGACGGTGACATCGGAAAGACAGGAGTAGTAAAACACAATATCAATACGGGGAATGAACAAACGATCCGACAACGCCCGCGATGTGTACATTTTGCCAGAGAGAAGGAGGTAGAGGATATGATTGAAGATATGAGGAAAAACGGGGTTATTGAGCCATCGACTAGCCCGTGGTACCTATTCACCGGCGGTATTGGTAAAGAAAAGGAATGGATCGACTAGATTCTGTATTGACTACCGAAGATTGAATGATGTAACCAATAAAGACAGTTATCCTTTGCCTAGAATAGACGACACGTTAAACACGTTAGACACATTATGCGGAATGAAGTGGTTCACAACAATAGACCTAAAAAGTGGTTACTGGCAAGTGGAAATGGACCCAAAAGACAAGAAGAACACAGCTTTTTCAATGGGCAGAGGGTTATGGCATTTCAATGTTATGCCTGTCCGATTGTCCAACGCACCAGCTACTTTTGAAAGGTTAATGGAACACATCCATGCCGGGCTTTTAGGGGAAGCTTGTCAGGTGTATCTCGATGACATAATTGTAATGGGACGAGACTTCGATGATCATCTCACGAAGCTAGAAAGTGTACTCAATAGATTGAGAAATGCAAATCTGAAGCTCAGTCTTAAAAAATGATCATTTTTCAAGCGACAAGTTAACTACTTGGGTCATGTCGTCTCTGAAAAAGGCATTGGGAAGGACCCTGCCAAGATTTCGGCGGTTAAAGATTGGCCTATGCCTAAGGACAAGACGCACCTGCGTCTTGTCCTTAGGCATGGGCCAATCTTGCTCATTTGTGGGGCTTTGCTCTTATTACAGACTTTTTGTGAAGAATTTCTCGAGCATCGCAAAACCCTTACATGAGCTGACGGAGCAAAAACGACCATTTAATTGGGATAAAAAATGTCAAACTGCTTTCGAGGAGTTGAAGACGCGTTTATGTGAAGCGCCAATTCTTGCATATCCCGACGTTAATGGGGAATTTGTTGTTGACACAGACGCAAGCAATGTGAGTATTGGTGGAACTCTTTCCCAGAGACAAGGAGACCAGGAGGCTGTTATTGCCTACTTTAGCAAATTGCTGTCTAAACCGGAAAGGAACTACTGTACCACACGAAAGAAGCTTCTAGCGGCAGTGAAAACTCTTCAGCATTTTAAAAAGTACCTGATCGGAAGAAAATTCTGGATCCAGACGGACCACGCAGTGCTTAAGTGGCTTTTACAGTTTAAAAATTGTGAGGGGTCAGGTAGCTCGATGGATTGAACAACTTCAAGAGTACGATTTCAAAGTTGAGCATCGTAGCGGAAAATCTCACGGTAATGCTGATGCCTTATCTAGACGTCCTTGGGATACGAGCTGCAGAAAAGAGGAAGCTGCCGTCAAGGTAATCAGACCGGATACCATCGACAGGCGATGGAACAGGGAGTTCATTATTAAATCCCAGGAAGAAGATAAAGATTTGAAACCGATACTGGAGCGTCTATAGAATAAATCCCTTCGGCCAGAATGGAGTGAGGTGGCTGATACTAGTACCGTGATGAAAAGTTATTGGGTGCTATGGAACAGCATAATAATACAAGATGGACTACTTTTTCGAAAATGGGAAAGTCCTTCTGGAAGAGACAGTTATCTTCAAACAATAGTGCCTAAACCAATGATTCCTGAAGTTTTGCGAGTTTGTCATGATGGCCCATCTGGCAGACATCTTGGAGTGCGAAGAACCTTACTGAAGATTCGTCAACATTTTTATTGACTGCGCCGTAGGGAAGACGTTGAAGACAGGTCCAGGAAATGCGTTAAATGTTCTTCAGTTAAAGGGCCGCAAACTTGGAGCCGCGGAGCACTAAAACTATACAGTGTGGGAGCTTCTTGAGAACGGATTGCTGTGGATGTAGCTGGACCATTTCCTTTGACAGAAAGTGGTAATCGCTACATTCTGGTGGTGATGGATTATTTGACGAGGTGGCCAGAAGCTTTTGCAGTCCCTAATCAGGAAGCAATTACAGTTGCGACGAAATTAGTAAATGAAGTATTTTGTCGATTTGGTTTACCGTTAGAAATCCACAGCGACCAAGGGAGAAACTCTGAATCGCAACTCTTTCAAGAAATCTGCAAGATGATGGGGATCCACAAAACCAGGACAATTCCTTATCACCCTCAATCAGATGGAATGGTGGAAAGATTTAACCAGACTTTGGAGCGGCATCTTGCTAAAGTGGTCAATTGCCATCAGAGAAACTGGGACAAATATATCCCACTATTTCTTCTGGCTTACAGAGCCGCTGTACATGAAAGTACGGCAACAACCCCGGCACGAACAAATTTAGGAAGGGAGCTACGACTTCCAGTAGACCTTCTTGCTGGATGTCCTCCGGGGACGCCTAGCTGTGTTACCGATTATGCATGTGAATTAAGAAGAAAGCTCAAAGAAATTCATGAACACGTTAGACAAGAGAATTTACAAGCGGGAGAAAGAATGAAGACTCGATATAACAGACGCGCAAATGCAAGAAAATTCGAAGAGGGAACTTTGGTGTGGCTTCATAATCCGGTCCGATGTAAGGGAAAATCTCCGAAATTACACTCAAGCTGGGAAGGACCATATACTGTAATAAAGAAAATTAACGATGTAACCTACAGGATTCAGAAGACATCTAGAAGTCTACTGAAGATTGTTCATGTGGACAGGATAGCGGTATATCATGGATCCAACAATGCTCAGGACGAGCATGTCTTAGTGAGGAGGTAGTGTGACGGCCGGTTTTATGTCAAGCTGTCAAGCTGCCAAGGACTACTGACGCCTACACGACAAACTAGCCGGTCGTCAAACACAATAATTAGCAAAGAGGTTTGAAGACTATTTTATTATTTGGAAATGACAGTTTTTAGTTCGATGACGTATACACTATGTCAAGTGTTCGCCAAATACACCAGTCATTGACAACAAGGCGATGGCCGTGCGGATAACTCATCCCATTCACGTTCTGAGGGCGTGAGTTCAAATCCCAGTCATAACAGTTATGTGGATTTAGGTTTTTATGAAATTTGGAAAATTTTTATGAATATTTGGCAAATATTTACAAGATTATTTAAATATTTCGAATAAAAATAAGAAAACTCTAGAAAGTTCAAGAAGGAATGGAAAGGTTAAAAAGAGACAGGTTATTTAAATATTTCGAATAAAAATTAAAAAATTCTAGAAAGTTCAGTCAGGAATGGAAAGGTTAAAAAGAGACAGGAGATAGAAAAACAAGTAAATTATGAAATGACAATTAAAATTAGTGGATCTAGAACATTCCTAGGGGTATATAAGGCGGTGTAGACGCGCTGAGCGCCAGTTTTAAGTTGAGAAGTGGTAAAGTGGAGAAGAAAAGGAAGAAGTAAAAGCAAAAAGGAAGAAGTAGTGAAATAAAGTGAAGTGAAAATATAGTGCAGTAAAGTGCAGTGCAATAGACGTTAGTGTTGGTGCTGTCCGCGTCGAAATTGAACGACGCGTCGTGTGTGTGAAGTCGAATAAAGTGTCATCAGTGCTACTCGGTGTTTCCTTCCAATCCCGTTACCCCGTCCGTAACAATTTCTTTTTATTAAAAACGAAAACTAGTAGTATGATGATGAAAAGTATCAACTTGCTGACTCAATTATAGCAACCTCATAATCATGATAAAGGATTGATTGAGTGACTGCGAAAAATCAAGTTACTTAAAAATATTTTAATAGTTCTGTCTTAAAGACTATTCACTAATATCTATGAGAACATAATATGATACAAAATACAAATCCAGCTAAGCAAGCATGTGATCTTTCCATTATGAGAACATCTCAGTTTACGGAGTTCTAGTGCTTCAAATTCAGGCAAAAAATCTTCATATCTGTGTCTAAACAGCCTCAGAATCACTTCTATGATCACTCAAAGGCATCATATATACCAAGATATCTCAGCATCAGGCCGAATTTCCGATAGATTTTCTATTTGTAGGCAGCACAAGAGAAATATTTTATTTCCTAACGTCGCGTGAAATGCGAGTCCATTTATATTTTACACACACTATGACAGATACCACTATTTGTAGAGTATCTGCTTCCCAAATTTTGCTTCTTATATTTTTAGTTCGAGCAAGTGAATTTATTTCTCTTGGAATTGTTTTGTTTACTGTTTGCAATTGATTGTTGTCTCGAGATTTTTACCGTTGAACTTGCCGTGAAGCAAAGTGTTTTGTATACTCGTCATTTTGGAACATTAACATTATTGAAAAATTGCGTATTTGCCAAGAGGTATATTTTGGTGTTTGCAATCTAAGTCATAAATAGTGATAAATGTATGATGCTGTACTAGGGCTCCAAGGCGAGAGTCTTGGAACTGATCGAGACAAAGATGAGATGATGATGATATGACGTTACGGGCAGATCCCTATTAGAATATTCACAGACACTTTGATTTTGCTGTTGAATAGATAGATAAACACAAAAATATATATTAACATGATTAATCATTTGGTTTTGTAAACTATATATCATAGTGCTAATTCCATTCTCCTCTTACTTCAGAACGATATATTTGTAAGAAAATATATATTTCCCGTGAATCTTCCAAAGCCTTAAATAAATGCTTGGGTAAAGTGTGCATTATTCCTCATTAGCCACCTGTGTGTCGTATTCTATAAATTATGACATCAAACAATACGTTGAAGCAATTTTAGCATTTATTACAGGTATTATATGTATACATACGTTTAACACAAGTGTCGATATGATTTATGTATACATTTTATTGAGAATTTTGAGTATTTCAACAAGTGCCAGTTTCACCACTACAAACAAATTTTGTTCTAATTTTGAATTTAACTGGCAGATAGGAAGGCATTCCTAGAGGTAGTGAAACAGGGCCTAACTAAATGAAGAAGTATTTCAAGTAGGTAACATAATTTGTATATTACATAATAATGTTATCACAAATAGAGGACATAAGATACTAGTCTCAATCTTAGATTTACAGACCATGTCTCAAAGATAGATCTCAAGAAGATTCCGTTAATGATTTTAATTTAACATTTGTCATATACATAGGTATATAATTTTTCATGACCTAAGTTTTTCGAGACACATGCTTTATCAAAAATCACTAGTCATAGTATAATTAATTCTAAACAGCAAAGGCCACGCTTTTTTATAACGCAGAAAACATCTATCTGTTTAAGCGTAAAATCGTATTCATTTAAAAATAATTTCATCCTTGAATATACTGACAGACCGGTTTTATGTCGATCTTCATCAGTTAGCCGATGTTGAAGGACCCATCCATTTCGCAATTTTCTGCAGTGTAATACGTATAAATTAAATGTAATTCAATGTATTTCGCTCCTTGAAATTTTCTCGTACGGAAAAGTGATCCCCGGTTTTATGGTCTTTAACAATATATATGAAATGTAATCAAGATACGCAAGTACATGCTTTGCATTGAATGGTTTTTTTCATCAAATCGAAGGCAATTTAGTCATTACGATTATCATCTTTCATGTAAAGTCAAGTACCTGTTTCGAAGTAAGTTAAAAATGCCAGGAGTGAGAAGAGAGATAAACCGGACAAACCATTATCTTCTTGTCTGAGTAAGTAAATTTTCTTTTATAGTTGATTGAATCAGGCGTTACTTGACGGAACTTCATAGTCATCTAATGGAAAGAAAAATACAAGCATACAGCGTGTTACTGCAAGTAACTTCCTGGAACCAATACCATTCCTATTTATCCCTTAATCTTTCAGAGGAGTTCGGTATTGTCAACCTTTTTCTATTGTAATAGTCCGATGGTCAATCCGAGGGTGCTTGGTGGGTTCCTCTTTCTTTCCATTCGGTTAAATTTTCTTTAATAATACCACCTCTTCAATAACATAATTTTATGAAGGATATGGCTAATGTAGACGATTGAAGTCTTTTTATCAGCTCTAATAATGTCGTCTCATCATCTTCTTGCCCTGGTCCCAATCTATTTGGGGTCGGCGCAGTACGTCCTTCGCTTCCATTTTTTTCTGTCGCCCGTCATCGGATCATTTACCCCTTTCTGTTTCATATCCATCCTCTCACAGTCTATCCATCTTTTCCTTGGCCTCCCTCTCCCTTTCCATCCCTCTACCTTCATATTCATCACTTACTTACCTACATACATATCATCTCTTCGCATAATATGTCCATACCAAGCCAAACGATTTCCTTTCACTTCCTCGTCTATAGGCACCACTTTCAGACTACCTCTCACGTATTCATTCCTAATCTTATCCATTCTCGTAACTCCACACATCCATCGCAACATTCTCATCTCTACCACATGTAATCGTTTTTCATCCATCTTCTTAGTAGCCCAACACTCAGCTCCATACAATACGACAGGCCTTATAACCGCCTTATATATGTGTCCCTTGAATTTCAAAGGCATTTTAGGATCGCATATTGTGCCCGAGACCTGTCGCCATTTCATCCATCCTGAGTTGATCCTTTGCCGAACAACTCGGTTAATTTCGCCGTCGTGTTGCAGGAGTGAACCGAGGTAGCGAAAGTCGGAGCATACTGGTAGGGGTATACCGCCGAGTGTAACCGGGCTTGGACTAGAGAGGCCGCCAAAGTCACAGAACATGTATTCAGTTTTGGTTCTGCTTATCCTAAGGCCTACGTTCTCCAGTCTCTGCCGCCACTCCTCCAGCTTGCTCTGCACCTCCTGTCCACTTTCTGCTACCAGGACGATGTCGTCGGCAAACAGCGTGCACCAGGGTGCCTCTTCCTGTATGTCCGATGATATGGCATCCATAATCAACAAGAAGAGGTAAGGACTAAGAGCCGACCCTTGGTGCAAGCCTACAGCCACATCGAATCTGGCTGCGATTCCAGCTGCGGACCGGACTTGCGTATGGCATTCAGCATACATAGCTTGGATCAACTTCAGGTACTTTTCAGGCACTCCTTTCTTCTTGAGGGCCCACCACAAGACTTCACGCGGTACCCGGTCATATGCCTTTTCGAGGTCAATGAATACCATATGCAGATTTTTATGCTCCTCCCTGTATTTTTCACAAATTTGGCGCAGTGCAAAAATGGCATCCACCGTACCTCGACCAGGCATAAAACCGAATTGGTTACGTAAAATCTCACTCTCTGCTCGCAAACGTCGCTCAATTACTCTCTCCCATACTTTCATACTATGAGGCATTAACTTTATTCCCCGATAATTGTTGCATTCTTGGACATCTCCCTTATTTTTAAAAATGGGCACTAGGTAACTGCTGCACCATTCCTTGGGTACTGTCTCCTCATGCAACATCTTATTGAAGAATAAAGTCAGCCACACCCATCCATCCTCCCCTAACACCTTCCATGCTTCTACTGGTATTCCATCTGGTCCTAATGCTTTCCCATTCTTCATTCCACTCACAGCCCGTCTAACCTCATCCTTACTTATTACATTCACTAGTCCAATATTCTTCGCCTTGTTCTCAAGCATTTTGCACCAATCATTCTCTTCATTCATTAATTTTTCAAAATATGTTCTCCATCTTTCTTTAATCCTATCATCATCCGTAAGAACCGCTTCTGTTTCATCTTTCATACACTTGATATGGGATACATCCCTCGCCTTTCTCTCTCTAGCCTTAGCCAGTCGGTATAAATACTTTTGGCCCTCCAGCTTCTTAATTACTCCGTATATATCGCTTCTGCTCTAGCTAAGGCAACGGCTTTTTTGGCTTTTTTCTTACATTCATCATACTTCTTTATCTTACTCTCTTTTAACGAGTCATTACCTTCTTTCATCAGCTGCCATTCCTTAAACCTTGCTTTCTTTTCCTTGAGCACACTCTGTACATCCTCTGTCCACCACCAGGTATCCTTATCTTTCATACGTTTTCCTTTCGATTCTCCTAAAACATCTTTTGCCACGCACTTCATACATTTACTCATCTCCTCCCAACTCTCATTCACGCTGCAATCCTTCATATCGCCCATCTCAATTATTTTATCTACCACTCTATCTCTGAACTCTACTGCACATTCATTCTTCTCTAACATATGCCATTTTACTTTTGGGGGAAGCTGCTCCTTGGTTCTTTTTGTGCTTAGCCGATTTTTTTATTCGACCATCGTCTGTGCTGTGAGACTAAGTCTTCTCCCGGTACCACCTTAGTCTTTGACCCAGTTGATACGTTTACGCCTTAGCAGAAAATAATCAATCTGGGTCATATGGTAGCCAGTGTTGTAGGTTACCAGGTGCTGCTCTTTTTTTTGGAACCAAGTGTTAGCCACTACAAGATCGAAAGCGGCAGCAGCTTGGAGAATTGCTTCTCCCTCGCTATTTCGGCTGCCGAAACCCCAGCCTAAATATACTCTTCCATACTCTCCACTTGTTTGTCCCACATGACCATTAAAATCTCCTCCCACAATTATCTCTTCATTCTCCGGAATATCCGTCATCATGCAATCGAAACCCATCCAAAACTTCTCTTTCTCACAATCATCACATCCTACCTGAGGAGCATACACACTTATCACATTCAGAATAATATCTTGCAATATCACTTTCACAGCAATCAATCTGTCATTAATTCTATTTACACATGTCACACCATCTTTCAGATTTTCATCTAACACAATTCCCACACCATTTCTTTTCCCATCACTTCCACAATAATCAAACTTGTATCCTTCTTCGATCTCCCTTGCTTTCGTACCTTTCCATCTTGTTTCCTGCAGACATGCCACATTTATTCGTCTTCTTTTCAAAACATCAGCTAACTCTCTAGCCCTTCCAGTCATCGTACCCACATTCAAACTTGCATACCTCACCCTTACGTCACAGGCTCGCTTCTTACGTTGCACTCACCCGGAGTAGTGCAACAACCCTTGCATACTTCTCGCAGGTGCCGGGTGCTGCCCCTGCGCGTCGCCTGCGGGGGACGCCCTAACCCTATCGCACTCTTTAACATACGTGGCCATACTGCAAAAAGGTTTTGGCTTGGATTTTACTAGCCGGCCGCCTGACTGACGCCAACCCTCCTTGGAAATGTTATCGTTATAAAGGAGGAGGGTTAGGAGAAACGGGGTAAATGGATAGGATGTATAATGAGGAAAAAGGGGTTTGTAGGTGGGGGTACTGTAGTCACTAGAAGGATATAGGGTAGTGACTACAGTAGCTCGGAGAGCCGGGAGCGCGTACCCGAAGCCCTGTCTACTGGTCACCCCCTGACTTTCCTGGCTCTAATAATGCCATCTACCAGTTACAAAAACATCTTGTGTTCTTTACTTCTTAAAGTAGATGACATCAAGTTTGAGAACCTTGTAAATCGATTGGTATTACACGCTAACCGCTTTCAATAGATTTGACGCTACCAAATGATAGGCAGTTAGTGACGACTTATGGCGCTGATACACTTGAGCATTCACCTGTAATGAGCATTCTCGCAAATGTTACAAAACAAATGAGTATGTTTTAGTGAGCATTCGCACACATTCGGAATTCGCGCTACAATGACAGTTAAACCCATTATATTTACTTCACTTTGTCTTATAATTTTAATCTAGGGAAGAATCTTCGTAGTTTGTCACTAATTTTAACTTGACTATTGATGGGCTGGGCTTACTTAGAATAAATATCGATAAAATATCGATAATGTTTACAATAGATCCTTGGATTTGGTTTACTCAGAAGCAATTTCAGTAGAATGTTGATAATCTCTCGGTCGATAAATAAATTTGAATGTAGGAACAGACACTTGTGTGATTTATTAAACCTGTTCAAATCAAAATCTGCTCTTTATTATTTAAAAACCTCATTTGTATATGTATCTTACTCTTACTCTAGAAATAATTCATAAGTGAAACTGAAGTAGACATATTGGGTAAAGCTGCTGTTGTAGTGCGATTTCTATATTTTTTCTATATTCTACTATTTGAATTTAGAGTGTTCGCTAGAATGATCTTGAAAATATTCGATTCGATAAAACAGAAAACGGCGAATGCTCGCTGTTCTGTTACAAGTGAATGCTCAGGTGTATCAGCGCCATTACACGATAACCTGTAGTTAACTACCTTAAAATATACTTCATTCTTTGGAATAGAATTTGAAAAAGAAATAAGTGGTTAGCACTATTTTAGGTTACCATGTGCAGAATTATCTTTAAAAAGCCTGCAATACTGCTTTCCTAAAAATGCTTTGTACAGCTGTGTAATAGCTTCAAAAAAGAAATTCTATTGCTCTGATTAAATCACGAGTTCTGAAATCATCTGAACTTCAATCTGGGGGCGCATTTAGAACAAGACTGTCTTCACGTTTTCGTCGACATTTTCGATGTACGAGTTTGCTTTTACTTACAGCAGCAGAAATTTGTTTCAAAGAATAGCATTTCTTAGGTGAATTGGATAGTACGGGAAACTAAGAAATACTTAGACTCATTAAAACTGTTTGTCAATTGCAAACGAAAAATGTTGTAGGGCCTGAAGCACCGCAGGGGTGAGGTTTTAATTAAGATGCTCTTTTTTATTGAAAGGGAAGGCAGATGTGTAAAATGACACCCACATTTTGCTTATGAATTTTAGGTACCACGTAATAAGGGGTGAGCCTATTGCCGTTAAAATTTTGCCAGTCTCCGTGCTGCTACTGAGAATTCGGAAAACACAATGTCCCTTTTACCTCATCCGGGAATCGAACCCGGGACCGCCCGATCAGCAGATGCATACGGTATCCACTGGACCACGGGGGCAGTCTCCGTGGTCTAGTGTGTAGCGCTCTAATGTAGAAAATTACAGTTGCAACGTGAATATTTATAGTATCGTACCATATCGTTTTAATGTAACCAAATAGCATTTTCTTTTTTCCTACTTGTGTAGTTGCAATATAAACACATTTTAATATTTCATTAACGGGTAAAGAAAATAAAAGTGAAAAACATTTTATTTTCCGAGAAGTTACGGCGCAAATTACACAAGCTGAGGTCATGGGATGAGGAATTTCAACTTTACTTTCGATTCATGCACTTCAGATGAGATACATTAATATAATCATTTATACATATTGGTTATTGAAGTATCGGGAGTAATAAATACAAGAACGTCAACTTGTAGCTAGCGTATATTGCGAACTAAACGGTTACAAATGATGTAGGCTTATTAATACGTGATCTTACTTACTAATTTTCTTATGTGGGTAAACTCAACTATATTACATTCCTCCACCTTAAATAATGCATATCCTAAATTATATAAAACTAAAATAAACAAAATATAAACCGTAACATTAATTATTTTATATCTTACAACTGTTTACAACGTTCTACAAACATCAATGAAATAGGAACTTAGTCTTCAATAGCTACCAGTATAACTTCATTCAAAAATAAGTGAAATAAGCAGGAACTAAATATGGCTATCACAATATTAATCAATATATTGGTTAATTATTTTATTTACATATTTATCAATTTATTGGGGCGGTCTTTTAAGCGACACGCCCGTACAGGACGGGGGCAGACTACCTCTGGAACAGCATCCTCGGAATAGGACACTATCACCCGTTCCTCAAGACTGGGTACATTACTGAGAGGTAATGATCCAGAAGCAGATGTAGACGGCAACTCAACGGTAATCACGGTTCGAACCGGACGGTTAAGGCGCTGTCCTAAGCGAATGTTTTGGTAAATGAGGGGGTGAAGCAGGGGAGGTGAAGGGAGCTTAGCTCCGTCTACTGCGGGGCGCCCCCCTTCATTCTCGTCGCGTGCGGCCGTATTCTGGCGACATCCGTATTCCAATATTTCAAAATCGCAAGCAAAACGTTTTAGCATATTGAATTGAGATACTGATATTAAAATTTATATTACATACATCAATATATTCAGCCATGAGCAAAACTGGTTTATATTAGACGTTATAGGTATTAATAGTTGACGAAAGTGGGTAAATACCTACGTGCCGTAAGATAATAAAAATAATTAAGTCAGTTTCATGAATGGAGAGGCCATTATTATGTTTGTTTTGATTTTGTATAAAAATAGTGAAGCAGTTCATAGAATACCTACATCTAATTCCATTCCTGCCAGTTTTCAAATCTGTTTTGCAATAAATTGGCTGTGACATATGGGCGGACAGACAGCATTGCGAATCTATAAGGGTTCCGTTTTTACAATTTTTGGCTACGGTACCCTAAAAAACACAATACTGCTCTACTAAGTGCAAAAGCCGTATCTCAACTAAAGTGAGTTACGAGATAATTGAAGTTTAGTAAAAGTTGATTTATTTTATTTATTTATGAATGTTTATTGTTATTATAGGTATAATTATTATGGTAAAGGTTTCGAAATACGTCGCAGTTTTTAGGGGTTGTGAGTGATTGAAGAGGGAGGAAGGGAGGTCTTGAAACCCCTCTCACCATTTACACTTGCCGAAAATACTTGGTTTCCTCTGAAAAACACAAACTCCAAACATCGGTGTGTATGGCACTGCCAACTTCCACATTCATCACACTAGTTTTATACTAAGGTTGACGGAGCCCTGCGAAGGGCTCCTATTTTCAGATTAAGGGTCAAAAGGGAACCTAACATAACCTATTTAGTTACTTATTACAGTCGCACCTAACCCTAGGCACTCGAAAGCAATGGCGCACAAATTTGACATTAGCTGTCAATATGATCATTCCAAGATGGCAGTTTTGCGTTTCCCTTCACGTTTTTCACATAAAATCTAAAAATGACATTTGTAAAACTGTACTAAAGTATAAAAACTACGTTCCGTTTTGCATAATTGCCGAAGTATTTATGAAATTTTGGAAATTGTTTAAAAATATTTAGACGCAACTACGGCAGCCAAAATTACTTTTAGGGGATTAAAACGAACTCTCTTAAGCCCCCTACACTATCAATACCCTGAAATTCAGGCGACTCGTTTCAAAACCCAACCTATTATTATTTTTCAAAATAGATGAAACATCAAAAATATATGTGGATATACCTTATTCATGAGATACTGCTATGTCGCTTAGAAAATTATAGAATTAGAATTTGAGTTACTGCTTTTTCGTTAGCTCTCCTCATACATATTTGTATGGAAAAATATAAAAATTTTCTTTCGCTTCAAATATGTATTGTTTCAAATAAAATAAATATTAAAAGATATTTATTTATATTCATTTATCATTTATTAACGAAATACAGAGTTTACAGCTCATCAAAAATTAGCTGTCTGCTACAACCCGGCAGGTTTTCTTTATTCTCATTGAATGTTAAAGGCAGTGTGTGAGGTGATAAGGCTTCAATACTTATTATTTGCTGTTGTTCACGAGGCACAGTTTCATTTACTTTTCTTTTACGGCTTGGTATTGTAGAAATTTCAAGCACTGATGAAACATTTTCCTCTCCGTGATCTCACAATGTCATCCCTGGAGCTTGACGAGAATCAACAATTTCAGGCAACTGTCAATTCATATAAAACGCCACAAGCTTTTCTTCTCCCAGAAAACATCACCTCTTTTTATAATTTCTATTTTGTGTGGTATACTGTCGCTACTCCACACAGCAAATAAACACTTTTGTTTGCGTGTAACGTGGCGTTGCCCCTGAATTTGGTAATAACAATTACAATATTTGTTTAGACTAATCAGTTCACTTTTTTATCATGTTTCCATATTTGTATTTTATTTGCTCTTATACTATTCTCCAGGCCATTCTTATAGGCAACTATAGAACATTAAATTTCCACAATCGTATTTGGACCTATTAATCCATCTGGCGTGGCACCAATAAACGGATAATCCACAAGGCTCGATTGTTACATTTTCTTGCTTCGCCAGTTGTTGCAAAGCCAGTTGTTCATTTTAGATTCCATGCGCAACTGATTTTAAATTACAAATATTTTATTTGTACAAAATATTTTTTACTAAGTTGGCTTTACTGCTGTTATCTCTTCTTTTTACCACTATACCAAAATTTCAATCTGTCAACATATTCTTACGCTATTCGAACAAGTCACTGCTCCCTCTTGTAATTTTTGCTTATCACTACGGAATTTGAGTCAAATTTGTTAAAAAAATTGTTTGGCATTTCTTGGCTAGCTCTTGAACAGATTGTGTTAGGAATGACTGCATTCAAATGTGTGTAAGATGTTGCAGAACTGTTATATTTAACTTCACTGTAATTACAATAAAGATAATTAGTTACGTACTTTATTATTAAAAAATACTATATCTTGTGTTATAGCAAACAGAGAAGTCACCTTCTTACTTATAAAATATTGATTTTAGAAATTAAAATGATATTAGTTGTACTGAGACATACCTAATGGTTTATGAATAATCAAAGTTTTAACCGATGTACGTAAATAGGTTTATGTTCACAACACAATAATACAACATTCGTTACCGCTTGTGTGCGGATTGCGGAGTGCCATATTAGCGCTGTTTATTGTTCGCCGTGGCGGCATCTTAGCGCTCCAGGCGCTCTGACAAGCTAATGAATTTGCAATATAGGTACCTACATAAAATGACTCGATTTTATGTTATTACTCTTTCAAAGATTGAAAACTGTGGCAGCTATGTATTGTGAGAATAATTATTTATATAATTATATTATGCATAATCGATAATCTATAACATAGTTAGTCATAAAATATTCTTATGAAAATAATTTGTGTAAAAATGTTACATATTTCATAATCACTCGGCCATGGATGAATTTCTATTTTATTACGACGCTTTCCTGTACAAATTCTTCGTAGAACTTCATTTCTCTAATTGTCTATATTTTATTCTTGTAATTATATATTTATAAGCCCAGAAACCATAACACATTACACGCAACAAGAGTATAAACTTAAGTCCTGATTATATGTGCCCATAATTACATGAAATGCCTATTTGATTAAAAGTATTCAATCTATAACATAAAACATGAAATTACGAACTCAAATCGGCCTATTATAATAACAACAGGTTTACGTAAAATTTCGTGCAGCGGAGACGCAAGCGACATGACCTATCTCTCACAGGGCTCATAGCCGAATGATGAGGTCTGGGCGGGGCGTAAACTAGCAACTGACACTCAGTACACCGCTTATGCTAATAAGGTTTAAATTGCTGAAGCGTTTGATATTGATGGGATCTACCGAGCGTCAAAATCATAGACGTTTGGCATATTTTATTTTATTTTACAAAATATATACGTATAATATGAAAATAAATAGGGTAATTCTTTAGTTCATTAGATTTCCTACAATATTATCAAATAAAATATGACAGCTTACGATCAAAATATTGCAAACAGTGAGACGAAAGATTATTTTCTGCCTCGATTTTGTGTTTTTTTTTTACCGTGATTTATATATATATATTTATTATATATTTATACTATTTTACATACATGAAAAATTCTTTCAAAAGTCTTTTGTTCAGACTTTTGTCTTTAAGCTCTATTTTTTGCTAGTTTATAATATGTACCATTATGGCTAGATGCGCGACGAAAAATTAGGTGTTTCACGGCTTCTGAGGTATAACAGCGCCTTAAAATACGGCTGTAATTATCGAATATCATTATCTGTTGGCCACATATCTCGAATATAATTTAAAATCCTACCTAACATTGGATCTACCATAGTTTGTTGTTTAATTGTATTATAATCTAATAACAATGCATTCTGTGCAAAATGTAAATACGTTTGCTCGGATACCCGCAGTGGCTCATAGCTACTGCACGGAACCAGCAGTCTCGACAGCCCGTCCGCACCGTTTTGTTTAGTGTTTACATATTCAATATCGTACGTATAAGCAGAAAAATAATTGCCTAGCGTTGTAATCTACTCACAGCCATTGCTGGTACACCGTGTTTTGGTCCAAATATACTTACTAACGGTTTGTGGTCGGTTCGCAAGACAAAACGCTGACCATAAACATACTGATGTAGTTTTTGTAAACAAAATACGATAGCTAACGCCTCCCGATCTATTTGTGAATAATGTTTCTCGGCGTTATTCAACGCGCGTGACACATACACTACCGGGCGGTCGCGGCCGTCGGCGCCCGGCTGTGTGAGTACACCGCCTATGCCCCGCGCGCTCGCGTCGCATGTCAACACTAACGTCTTGTTTGGATCATAATGAGCTAATACCTCTGCGCCTACTAATATTTTTTTAACTTTTGCAAACGCCCTTTCGCGCTCCGCACTCCATCTCCAATTGACCTCTCTTTTCAAAAGTTCATACAGTGGTGACAAAATAGTACTCAAATTCTTAACAAATTTAGCATAAAAATTTACTAAACCTAAAGAGGAACGCAACTCTGAAATATCTCTTGGCCCGGGAATTTTTATTATTGCTTTTATTTTATCTGAATCCACTTTAACCCCATCTTTTGATATGGAATAACCTAAGTATTTGACTTCATTAACCATAAATAAACATTTACTCCTTTTTAGCTTCATACCGTGACTCTGTAACCGCTTGAACACTTTTTCTAACGTTTCTAAGTGATTATCCCGTGTTCCCGCCGTTCCGATGATGATACCATCTAAAAATACTTCTACCCCCGGAATATCACTAAGTAAATTCGACATAATACGCTGGAAGATGCCCGGACTAGAAGACAACCCAAACACAAGTCTATTGTACTTAAAAAGACCTCGATGTGTGTTTATTACAGTTAAATCTTTAGTATTATCCAATTCAATCTGGTAATAAGCAAGGGACAAATCAATTTTTGAGAAATGTGTAGCACCGGTACCAAAGGTGTCGCTCAGTCCGAGCAATCGACGGGCTCGATGATGCCCGCGCGCAACATGGCGTCCAGCTCCACATCGACCTGACCCCTCAGAGCGTAAGGCACCGGCCTCGCGCCCTCCCGCAACCGGAGAGTTGCCTTGCCGCCTGTGTACCGCCCCAGTCCCTCGCTGAACAATTCTTTATACCTGTTCAACAAATAATTGACAGTATCAGACATTTTCTGTACACTATGGTTAACCTCTTGTTGAAATGGAAGTATTTTAATACCCAATTCTTTTAACCATTGCCTGCCCAGTAAGGAAGTTGTACCCCCGTCTATCACAAACAGTTCTAGATATTTTATTTCATCTTTGTATTGAACTTTCGGTCTTATAACCCCTAGTGATCTTATATTGCTTCCATCTTAAAATTTTAACACCAAATTAAATGGTTTAATTACTCTATTGTTAAAAAGTTTATCATATGTTTTTTTACTGATGCATGGAATTGCCGAGCCTGTGTCTAGCTCCATTTTTAATATTTTATCATCAATCAGCAATGCTAAACTCACCGGGTTGTAGCCGCTCAAACATAGTTGCTGAAGTTCTTCCTCAAGCTCGTCCAAACTGGAGTCTCCCGCTCCTGCTCTCGGATGGTCGCTCGTGGTGGCATCCACCTGATTCACTCCACGCCTCTTCCCTCTACCACTGTTTGCCTCCGTCCGCGGACAAACACGCCTCAAATGTCCGCTTTGTTTGCATTTGCTACAAACTTATAGCGGCACTCTTCCTTGCTGTGTCCGCGCCAGCCGCACGCCGTGCAGCTCCCCGCACCCTTCACGGTGTCCGCGTCCTGCATCCTGGCCGGCCTGACGCAGCTGACGTTTGGGGAGAAGGGGACATCATCCAAAGATGAACCCTCCGCCTAGTAACGTCAACTGCCTTCAAACCAACCTCCACCACAGCCAAACAGCTACTGCGCAACTGCGCAAATGGATGGAGGTCCAAAATTCAGCCATCGTGCTCATCCAGGAACCTTGGATAAGGGGTGGCCTCATTAGAGGCATCTCCAGCCTGGGAGGTAAGATTTATTCTTCAACTGACCACACACATCCAAGAACCGGTATACTAACTACTAAAACATCAGAGCCCAAGTTTTAACGGAGTCCTGTTCCAGAGACATCACAGCAATACAAATTGAAATAACACAGCAGCCAAGGAGTATAGCGGTTGTTTTCGCATCGGTCTACATGCCCGAGGCCAAAGACCCGCCTCCGTTCGACCTCACGCGTCTGGTTAACCAGTGCGAGAGAACCAATACGGAGGTCGTAATAGGAATGGACTCCAATGCCTACCACCAAATGTGGGGCATGAACTGCAATAACAACAGAGGTAAATCACTGGTTGAATACCTATTCACCACCAATCTTACCCTATTAAACACAGGTACGGAGCCCACCTTCGTCACAAGACGTAGTCAGACAATTATCGACTTAACTCTCGCAACAGAAGGAGTGGCTGAACGCATCAAGGGATGGCACGTCTCGAAAGAGGCATCGTGCTCAGACCACAGATGGATCAGCTTCTCCATGGAAGTCGTTATACAACCCACACAGCCGCGTAGGAAACCACACAACACTGACAAAGTAAAGTATGTCCACTTACTTACAGAGAAACTTACCCTGACTGCTACGCCGACAGTACTGGGTAACAATGAACAGATCGATGAGCAGGTATGTACACTGACGCAGTCGATTTTAGACAGCTACCACGCAGCCTGCCCTGAAACCACTATACCATCAACCCCAGGCAAACAACCCTGGTGGGGGGCTGAGCTTGAACGCAAGCGCAAGAAGGTAAGAAGGGCTTTAAACAGGGTAATGAACACAAGCGCAGACGAAGATTGGGACGCTTATAAAGCGGCTAAATCAAGCTACAAGAAGTGCCTCAGATTCAGACGTACCATGGGATGGAGGAAATTCTGTGGGAGCATTGAATCTTGCCAACAAGCAAACCGGGTAAGGAAATTACTGGCTCAGCAACCAACGGTTGCACCAGGTACTCTCCGTAAACCGGATAACACATACACCACATTGGAGGAGGAGACAAGACGCGTCCTACTCGAAACACACTTCCCAGGCTGCGTCCTCACCCCGGTAATAACGTGGCACGATACACAAACAGTGGCGACCGAACATGAGTGGAGACATGCAAATACCGTGGTCACAGAGGAAAAACTCCGATGGGCCATCGACAGCTTCCATCCCTTCAAAGCAGGCGGACTGGACGGCATCTTTCCAGGGTTATTACAATGGGGGGGGGGGGGTGAACCTGTCCGCAAAAGACTTCTGGCAATCATGAGGGCTAGCCTGGCCCTCAGATATGTACCGAAGAGATGGAGGGAAGTCAAACTAATTTTCATACCAAAACCAGGCAAAACAGACTATACCAATGCAAAGTCCTTCAGACCAATAAGCCTGACCTCCTTCATGCTTAAAGCCTTGGAAAGGCTCTACGAGAGGGAACTAAGAAGTGGGGCACTTAAACACTTACCCCTACATGCCAATCAACATGCATACAGCTCAGGGAAATCAACGGAATCGGCCTTACATCAGGTCGTGAACCAGATAGAAGCTGCTTTACAACAAAAAAGCATCTGTCTGGGCACCTTCATTGACATAGAAGGAGCCTTCGACAAGACAAACTTTTCCAGCATAGGCAACGCCCTAGCCAGGCATAGTGTGGATCAGATGCTCATACAGTGGATCCAAAACATGCTCAGCAAAAGGGTAGTGCGCCTGCACGGCGACACTCAGACAGCCTTGATAACTAAAGGGTGCCCGCAGGGAGGTGTACTCTCCCCGCTATTGTGGAACTTAGTCATCAATGAACTCTTAGACAAACTCAACGCGAGAGACTTCTACACAATAGGTTATGCAGATGATCTAACCATACTCACCTCAGGTAAGGTAACCAGTACAGTGTACGACCTAACCCAACAAGCCCTACGCATAGTAGAGTGGTGGTGTAATGAGTACGAATTATCTGTAAACCCGACCAAGACCGAACTAGTTATGTTCACACACAAACGCGCGCTGGGCACTTACCGACTGCCCAGGTTATTTAATACAGAGCTTAAGCTGTCTACCGAGGTCAAGTACCTAGGTGTCACTCTCGACAGCAAATTGACATGGAACAGCCACATGGAAAATAAGCTCAACAAAGCCAGCATTGTCTTCTGGCAGTGCAAGAAGATGATAGGCAAACGCTGGGGCATATCCCCCAAAATTGTCTTATGGCTCTATAAGACAATAATACGTCCGATGATAAGCTACGGCGCAGTAGTGTGGTGGCCTCGGACCAACCTAACAACGGCCGCCAACAAGCTTCAAGAGTTTCAAAGACTTGCATGCCTAGCGGCAACGGGCTGCATGAAAACTACACCTACAGCGGCACTTGAAGTGTTGCTGGACCTGCCTCCACTGCACCTGTTTATACAACAGGAAGCAACGATGTCGGTGGTCCGGCTAAGAGCTCTGAAGCTCTGGAAAGACACCAACACACCGCACACTAGCAATTTAAATACACTCTGTCTAGATTTACCGTAGCCAGGCAGGAAGGTGTATCAGAAGTGCGCAGTGGAAGGTGTAATACATCTACCTGACCACGATACACAATATATCCAGACACAATGCACTGCGTTGCACAGTGAGTAAAGTATTAAGTAGGTACATGAAAATTTTACCTTATATCTCCTGGTGATGTTCTTGAGTGGAGTCCTGGAGGCAATCTAGATACACACAAGACTAAAATTGGCCAATATTAGCATGTGAATTATCTTTACTTTACCAGACTCCAACGCAGCGTCTTCAATGCACGATGCAAGTTCACAGGATTCACAATTCACAATTACAGTTTTGCAAATGTCAATGTTCAACTCAACCTTTGCCGGGCAAACCAAAGGCGGCAGGGTAAGAATTCACAATGCAAATTCGCGAAGCTGGCTTATGTGCTTTCAAAAGGGCGATCAATTTATATCAATTAGGTACAAGGCACGCTCACAAAACTTTTCACAAATGTTCAATATGTCACAAACCTTGCCGGAAGTCAAAAGCGGCAATCTATAAGATTTCACAAACTATTCGCGTAGCTACAAGGATGTGCTTTTCAAACGGCGATCAATTATTTCAATTCAATTACAAACCCACGCGAGACAGCAAACGGCGTGATAATTTTTCAAGGCAAGAACGGAAGTGACAGTTCAGTGTGACCATTGTCAGAAATTTTCAATAGACTAAACAAAATGTTACTCAATCGATCTAATCGATTTGACTTATAATAAAAACTAATTCTATTTCAAACACACTCTTTAAAGAAGTTCCTCTCATACAAGCCATTGGCGACCAAATACCGAAACAATTTGTGTTCGACAAGAAGTACAAAATCCAACTGTACGAGGATCTACACGAAGGAGCGGTAAATCACAACGAGCTCACGATCTTCACATATGGGTCTAAGACGGATAAATGTACGGGTTCAGGAGTATTCTCCGAGGACCTAAACATCAACATCGCAGCACCACTGGGAGCCTACAACACGGTCTACCAGGCCGAATGTTTTGGCATAATCCTAGCTGCCACAGCAATCATGGCACGTGAGGTAAGGGAACGATCCATTAGGATCCTCTCAGATAGTAAGGCGGTCCTCTCAACCCTCAAAAGCCATACTATCACCTCGGCACTCACGCTTGAATGCCACCAAAAACTAACAGAGGTAAGTAAACAAAACAAAGTAACACTGCAATGGATCAAGGGCCACAGTGGCTCAAGAGGGAATGACGCAGCCGACGTACTTGCCAGAAGAGGGGCCACTTTAGAGGTGGTGGGACCCGAGCACATTATTCCCCTCCCTTCTGGTTTTTATCGCAACCTGGTAAGAAATAGGACCAGGACCCAACACAACCAGTCCTGGATTGGTATTGAAACATGTAAGCAGGCCAAGGAGGCTCTTCCCGCAGTAGACGGTAAGATAGCCAAACAAATCCTCCGGCTGTCCAAACAACAACTGCGGACAGTCACGGCCGCCTACATAGGACACGGATTCTTTAATAAACACCTATTTACTATAGGTATCACCGACAGCCCGCTGTGCAGGGCCTGTATGGCTGCAGACGAGACGGCAGCCCACCTGCTCCTCGACTGCCCTGAGGTCGCACAGTACAGGCAGCAGTACCTGACGAGATACAGCACCCTGAGGGAGGCAGTGGGCCACATCAAGAGCTCGAATGAAGACACTATTCCCACCCGCACGCAAAATACGCGCCAAGACGTGGAGTTGCGGAAACAGCCCGTGCAATCAAGTATCAAGTAAGTATCACGGTGTCCGCGCCAGCCGCACGCCCGTGGTTCGTTCATTGGTCCATTGCATGGTCCGCAAACTGACCGCGCCCACGCTTTGCCCGCAACGTGTTCACGATTGCTGATGCGTCCGCCGTAACTTTCTGTTCCACGACTGCCGCATCCCGCTCGGCCGCCTCCAGCCCAACCGCCAATTTGACTGCTCCTGAGTACGTCAAATTGTCTTCCGCAAACAACCTTTGCCTGATGACGTCACTCTTCACTCCGCATACGAACTGGTCACGCAAATTCTCCTCCAAATTTGTACCAAACTCACAAGTTTTCGAGAGTTAACTCGGTCAGATATTGTGTTACACTTTCGTCGTCTTTCTGTCTTCTTTGTCGGAACCGATACCGTTCCGCCATGACCGCTGGTTTCGGTTGTAGGTGATTTTTCGAAATGGTAACGGCCTCTTCGTATATTATATCGCCTGGTTTTTTGGATTGCACAGCGTGCTCAGCAATTCGTACGTCTCATCACCCACGCCCGTTATCAGCATCGGCAGCCACATTTCCTTCTCGACCTTATTTACCTTGAAGAACATCTGCAACCGCTCCTCGTACAAAGTCCAGTTGCCTGATTTCACATCAAAATCCCGAATCTTCCCGACTTTGCCGACCGACATTTTCCTCGAATAATTGCAGACGAACTTCGATGATTATTATAACGCACAAATAGTGATCCTCGTTGCCACTGAAGTATCAGGAGTAATAAATAAAAGGTCGTCAACTTGTAGCTAGCGTATATTGCGAACTAAACGGTTACAAATGATGTAGGCTTATTTATACGTGATCTTACTTACTAATTTTATTATGTGGGTAAACTCAAATGTATTACAGTTATATCCTTACATCACACGCGTCGAGCACTTTATTCATTATATGATATTCATTTATAAAGATTACTTGCAAATTGCCAAAGTGAAACGTTCAATTTGAGTATTGATAAATACCTGAAGTTATTCCACCTGAAATTAAGTGAAGCGGCTGAACAAAGAAGTCCCATGGGTAATATTGGCGATTTATAATCATCATTTGTTCAATATTAAAAATAAGTCGGTATTACTTATAAACTCAAACTCAAATATGTTTACTTCCATAAAAAAATTAAAAAAATAATTGTACACGTCAGTAAGACATAGATAATAATAGAAGAAAAAAATAAAACATAAATGCATATTTACATATTTGAGCATTGATAAACAATGCCTGTTGAATCAGGTAAGAAACTCGGGTCCATTATTTTCATCGTCTAATTTTATATAATTAAATAACTAAGTAACTACATTACGGTTTTCATATATGAGCTGGATTGTCCAAAATGTTGTCGTTAATTAATATGGTTATTAAAAAAAATATAAAAGCACTAAACTAGACAAGCACAATACAGACACAACAGCTCACATTCACAAACAACTTAAAATGTTAAGTAGAAAGCCCGTAGGACTGAACAAGTTAATCCCAAGCATTTTTATCTTTAATATAATCTAGTACTAAATAGTAGCCTATTTGACATAGTTTTTCGTTTTATAAACTTCTTGAATTTGTTGAAACTTAAATTTTGAATATTGCTTGGTACTTTATTGTAAAAGGGCACACATTGGCCTTTGAAAGATCTTTTTATTTTCTCTAGCGGTGTGGACGGCACTACTAGTTTACTCCTATTTCTAGTATTTACATTGCAGATGTCACTTTTTTTTAGTGTGAGATATGAGATATATACAGAAAATATGTACTAGCTTGCAACTGTTACAATATTTATTTCTTAACGAAGCCCCATAATTAATATTATAAATTGCTCAAATAGCTCTCTTCTGCAGAACAAAGATGGTTTAAATGTCAGCAGCATTTCCCCACAAGAGAATACCGTATGACATTACACAATGAAAAAAGCTATGATATACAAGCCTGGCTGTGTCAATGTCAGTTAACTGGCGAATTTTCCTGACTGCGTATGCTGCAGAGCTGAGTCTATTCGACAATTTACTAATATGTGGTCCCCATTGTAGCTTAGATTCGAATGTAATGCCTAAAACTGGGTGTTATCCACAAGATCCAATACATCATCCTTAACCTTTACTGAGGTGTTCACTTGTTTAACGTTAGGCATCAAAAATCAAATACATTTAGTTTTAAGTCTATTTAAAAGCAGGTTATTAACCTCTAACCAGCGAACCACCTTTGAGATAGCAATTATTACATCGTCCATATCAATTTGTTGGCGTTTTAATTAAAATAATAGTGAGGTATCATCGGCAAACAGTACTATCACGAGCTTTGTCCCTAATGTACACTAAAATAAAAAAAAACCAAGGATTGAACCCTGTGCGACGCCCATTTTGACTACAGAACCATGTAAACGCATCCCGTTGACATCAACTCTCTGAATTCTATTACACAATTATTATGAAGTAAGAAGATGCAGAGCAGAACTACTTAAACCATAGTAATGTAATTTCCTGATCAATGTATCATGTTCCACACAATCAAAACCCTTGGACAAATCACATAAGACACTTAAAGCATCTTGTGAATCCTCCCAGGCATCAAATATATGTTTTACAAGCTCAACACCGGCATCGGTCGTGGAGCACCTCTTTGTAAAATCAAATTGTTTAAGAGTGTAGAAGCTCGTTTTTATTAAAATAACTTTGTAGTTGTTCTAGAATCAATTTTTCAAAAATTTTACTAAATGTGGGCAGCGCCGAAATTGGTTTTTAGGTGGTGGCGTCTGATGTGCTACCTGCTTTGTACAAGGGCATTTCCTTGCTATCTTTCATAAGAACAGGCAATACACCACAGTCAATACACTTATTAAAATATTAGAGCTAATTTGTTAGCAATAAAGGACTTTGTAATTGTTACGGCATTCCCCCACAAGTCTGTAGTCTTTTTTATATTTATAGTATTAAAAGCTTTTATAACATCAATTGAATTTATATAGTGAAATGAAAAGTTACTGTAAATTGTACTCATGTTTTCTTTTAAAAGAGATTCCGCTGCACTGGTTGATGAGTCCAATGATCTAGTAGTAATAACGGGGATATTAGTAAAAAAAATTTCAAACGCCGATGCAAATTTTAAGTCTGATGTAATAGTGACGTTCTCTGTAATAATCAATATTCAAAATAAATTTAGAACTTTTACATTTAACTTTCCCATTCTCGCTATTTATAATATTCCACGTCATTTTCATTCTATCGTCACTACTATTAGAACTTGACCTCAGGTAAAGAGACTTAGCTTTCTTGCAAAGATTTCGAAATATCTTATATAGTATGTATTTATTATCGCAGTAGTATCTGGTATAGTTTCTAACATAATTATATATCATCACTGAGAAGACTCCGTAATTTCCTTCCGACTGCCACTAAAATTGCACTTGTGCAATCTATTCTACTTCCCATTCTTGACTATGCCGATGCCAGCTATCTCGATCTCAATAATGATCAGCTTGATAAACTTGAGCGACTCCAAAATTTCTGTATAAGATTCATATACGGTTTACGCAAAAATGATCATATTTCTGAATTTCGCACGAAGCTCAAGTGGCTGCCTATCCGCCTTCGCCGGAATACTCACATTCTCTGTCTTCTCTATAATATTCTTTACAATCCTGCTTTTCCCATGTATCTCAAAACACGCTTTGAATACCTTCACGACACACATACGAAGTGCTTAAGATCATCGGAGAATCTTAGATTGAAAGTTCCTGCACACTCTACGGTTTTCTACGGCAAATCCTTTACTGTACAGGCTGTACGATTGTGGAATTCGTTGCCAGAGAGAATCAGACAGGCTCAATCCTTGACATTATTTAAAAAACTTGTCACCCTACACTACTTGGCAAAATTTCCATGACTACTATTTTTAACTTGCACTGATATTGTATATATTTTTGGTATCTATTTATATGTATATTTATACCTATGTGTGTAGTAGTACCCATTATCTCTGTGACTTAACCATTTATTTTACTTGGTTGTCTGGAAGAAATCGCATTTTGCGATAAGACCGCCATTGTACCACTAGTTTTAAGTTTTTTATTTGATCATTGTATTGTATTTCTGTTTTTCTGGTGTACAATATAGAAATTTTATCTTATTGGTTTGGCGTTACACCGAAACCGTAGGCTCTAGGCGATTTGGAGAAGGATTAATATTGTGGACTGTAGGATGGCGGTTCTTCGGCGACTAGGAAATGAGGAAGTGAAAAGGTGTTGTGGTTAGGAGCTTCTTACCTTGCTCGGCAGTCCTTTTCCTTGTAAATGGCGGCCGCTTGGTCTCTTCGGGAATTCTGAAGCTGCTTGAATCACTCCACTACACAAATCACTTTCACTCGCGAGCGGGCTCGTCAGGTTTTTTGGTATAAGCGGTAATGAATATATATAGCGGTGCAGATTGCGGAACGCGGCGGACATGAGTTTTCGAGCGTCTCGAATGTTCCATTATTTCTTCGTCGCCGTTGAGCAGGGCAGCCAATAGCGAGGCGTTTTGGGAGGGGATTCATGAAAAGGATCGCACGGATTGGCCGAGCAGCGACGAACAATTGACGTTGACATAATTAACTAGCAATGGAAAGGATAGATGGCGCTACCATATCCTCCCGGCCCTAAAGGGTTGCCTTTAAAAAAATAAATAAAATTGAACTTAGCTATGTTGGGTGTACTACCGCATAACCCATCAATAGGCTAATACAGCGATATGATAATAAAATTAATCTAAATTAACTTTAGCGAAAACTACAAACGCAATAACAGCGAAAACTACAAACTAAATACTTAAACTAAGAGGTAGATCCAACTTCAGGCTAGATCTCACTGAAGTGGGAAGTGGACAGAGATGTACAACAGGGCGCACGTAGCTCCCCTTCGCGGTTTTCACGGTAACAAAGCGGTTTGTACCGTCCTTGGAAGTATGCAGTTTCTCTACGATGGCTAACGGCCATGAAAGCGGCGGAGCATTATCATGTATTATGACGACCAACGTACCCTGCTGTATAGGGGATGCAGGACTATTCCACTTGGATCTAGCCTGAAGCTGGTGTAGATATTCCGCACGCAAGCGCCGCCAGAATAACTGCACGAGTTTATCCAGCAGAGTATGTCTCTGGAGTAAGCTTGAAGAGTCTGCTTCAGGAGCCGGAAATAACTATAATGGCACTGTGTTCAGAAAATGTGCAGGGCTCAACGCGGATGGTTCTGCAGGGTCACTACTCAATGCCGTGAGCGGACGCGAGTTGATCAGTGCCTCGACTTGTGCAAGGACAGTTAAAAGCTCTTCGTAAGAGAGGATCTGTTGGCCTATAACTTTGAAGTGATGCGTTTTAATTACTTTGACCATGCTTTCCCAACATCCACCGAAATGTGGAGATGCTGGCGGAATAAACTTCCAGTCAATGTGATCTATGGAAAGTTCTTCCTGAAGACGAGTACGATAACCCGGGCCGTGATTGAAACAAGTAGCGGGAAGAAGTTCAATGAATTTACTAACGCGGTTGGCGACAAAAGTTTGCCAGCGGTGAGGAGATGAATAAATCCAAGCGAGCACTACTTTGGAGTCAGAAAATGCGTATATTCTATTAATAGGGTAGTGGGGCAAGACTGTGTCTTGAACCTTGCGGAGCAACTGAGACAGCAGAAGGGCCGCACACAACTCCAGTCTCGCAACCGAAATGGTTTTAACAGGCGAGCCCTTAGACTTGGCGCAAACTAACTGCACCAAGTAGTTAGAATCGATGCGGACTTGCAGATATTTGACTCCGCCGTAAGCACGCTCGCTGGCGTCAGCGAAACCTATTAAGTTGATGGTACATCCATCTACCAACCCAAGATGACGCGGAGTAGTAATTTGATTGAGCGCGGTAAGCTCAATACAAAACTGGCCCCAAGCGGCGACAATATGGTCAGGGGGTGTTTCATCACACTCACACGTTGATAGCCAAAGTTCCTTGATCAAGAGCTTGGCGTATAAAATTGTGGGAGCCTCAAACTCATTCTGTCCCATATTCGAGCCACTGTGGACAGCATAGTGCGTTTGGTGCACTTATCATCTGGTGGTGAGACGTCAAACCGAAAACTATCGCAGGATTTGTCCCAGCGTAAACCGAGAACTTTATGCGGTACAGACTTCTCAAACTCAATGTCTGGAGAAGCTTTATGAGAATCTGGTATGCGTGCGAGAACCTCCTTAGAGTTGCTTGTCCATTTGACAAGATCAAACTGGACTCGCTTGAAAAGCTGAATAAGTTCTTCACAAAGCGAAATTGCTAGCGGAGCGGATATGACACTACAGGCAATGTCATCCATATACAAAGCGGAAGTGTAGTATAGTATAGTGTAGTATAGTGTAGTATAGTGTAGTATAGTGTAGTGTAGCGTAGCTTAGCATAGCATAGCGTAGCATAGCGTAGCATAGCATAGCATAGCATAGCATTGCATAGCATAGCGTAGTATAGCATAGCGTGGCATAGCATAGCGTGGCATAGCGTAGCATAGCATAGCATGGCATAGCATAGCATGGCGTAGCATGGCGTAGCATATCGAAGCATGGCATAGCATAGCGTAGCATAGCATAGCATAGCATTGCATAGCATGGCATAGCATAGCTAATTAGTCCTTTATCTTACACACAGTTTTAGCACCCACCTTGATCTCTTGAAGGACAGAACAACAACAAGACGTAATACAATGAGAAGTATGTAACGTAGGTACGGTACCCATAATCACATACCCAAATACCGTCTCAATAGCGGGCGGTAAATCATATCGCTCACTACGTACTATTTTAGTTAGTAGCAAGTGCGGAAATATTGAAGCTCCGGTCAAAAGATCAATGCCTGCCGGATTCGCAAACTCCGCGTCTGCCAGCGGCAATGACTCGAGGTGAGTGAGTGATGCTACATCTACATTAGTGTTCGGCAATGCGTCCATGATACGCTCCACGATAAGCGAAGAAATGTTAAAATTAATATCCCTATGAAAACGCGAATGTATTTTAATATCTACGGAACCCTTGCAATGTTTTTCTGACCCGCCGATTCCTTTGACCACTGAACTAGTATTTCTAAAGTTATTCCACAATCCGAAGCGTTTGAAACATTCCAATGTTTTTAAATTGGTCTGAGACGCGCTATCGAGTAGACAACGTACCATGTGTGGCGACCCATTACATCATAAACGATAACTTGCGCTGTCGCTTACAGTACCGTCTTAGACGGCGTACACTGCGTTTTGGCCCTGCGCGGATCATTATAGATGCGCGAGTGCCGTCCTCGCGTGCGCGTCGCCCGCGCGATGGATGTCGTACACAAGGATATTTCATTCTGAATCGTGGGAGGCCCAGTTAACGTAGCCTGCACCTGCGACGTAAGTGTGTCAAGGTTAGCGGCTTGGCTTGACAACGGACTACTTTTATCAAAGTGCAACAATGAGTGGTGTCGTTGATTACATGAACGACATCTCGTCTTACTAGAAAAATCACTAGTTTTATGCTTTATACTTAAGCAATTAATGCAAGCCCTGTTGTCCTTCACGCACTTGAAACGAGCAGTCGGATTTAAACCAATAAGATTCCGAGCATGTTACGTAAGATTGTGGATTAGGGACCGAGTTATTATTACTATTTCGCGCTTTATTCAACCTTTGTTTGCTGCTGTTAGTGTTAGACGGGCCAGGTGAACCAGACTGCGTTTTATGAAATATTCGACACTGATCTTTGATAAACGAAATAAAACTATCTAGTGTAGGTATTTTATTATTGCGTTCCGTCATCTCGAAAGCACGAATTGTTTCAGTGTCAAACTTTTTTAAAGCGAGTTGAAGCAACATAAAGTCGGAAAGATCTTCCAATTTTAAGTTCTTAAGAGAATTAACCGCGGTTACGAAGTTATCTATAAACAGCTGGAAATTCGAGACAGATGCGGCACCGGACAGTTTAAGATTTAAAGCTTGGTCAAAGTAGGTAGACGCTAGGACGCGCGTGTCTTGATATCTATCAAGTAGTGACTGAAATATGACCTGATAATTCTCAGCACTGGGTGTGACACCTGCAAATACGGACTGGGCCTTCGGTGACAGTTTACCTATTAAATAGTACAACCTGTCAGCATCTGTCAGAGAGCCATTATCGTGCACTGTAGACTTAAAACTCGCATAGAATAACGGCTAGTTTCATATATCGCCATCAAACGACACAATCTCGATTGGCGGTAACTTCGGCGTGCGAGCTGCGGAAACGGGCTGTGCCGAATATTTACCCTCCAATTGTGATTGTATACGCTTAATAATAAAATTAAGGTCTTCGAAAGAGGTGTACGCCTGATAATTCGGTTTTTCATCAGGATTAGTAGAAAGCAATCTTGCGTTACAATCGTCTAACAACTTATGAAAATCTGTTCAAATACTATCTACTGTCATTCAATAGCTGAGAAATGACTCCCTATTACTATCAGAAACGGCTGCGGTCTTTGAACGCTCATAAATGTTTTGAATACGCTCAAATAAAATATTGCGTTTTGCTTCTAAGATTGTCATCTCTTTGTCTTCCGACACGCGTGACTTCTTTTGTTGTGACATGCTTACGTAAGTATAAGCTAATGAGACCGACACAAAATAAGAATATCTAAAGTACCTATTATTTTACCTAAGTACCTAGGCAACACTTTAAAGCGGTGGAATTAAAAATTGCTTGAAATATGAGATTTACAAGACAACTACGATAGTTCCAGAAATAATAATTGGGTAAGTAGGTAGCTACATAAAAGTATATTACCTACTGAAGCGTGCGAAAACAACCATGTGACGGTTATGTGAATGGACTAGGAGTATAGCTAGGTGCTATAACTGCCTAGGTATATAGATATAACGAGGTTTTACGTATAAAACGTAAATGAATCCGACTCGTATGGATCAAAAAAATGGTTCGGCGTTATACCGAAACCGTAGGTTCTAGGCGATTTGGAGAAGGATTAATATTGTGGACTGTAGGATGGCGGTTCTTCGGCGACTAGGAAATGAGGAAGTGGATAAGGTGTTGTGTTTAGGAGCCTCTTACCTTGCTCGGCAGTCCTGTTTCTTGCAAATGGCGGCCGCTTGGTTTCTTCGGGAATTCTGAAGCTGCTTGAATCACTCCACTACACAAATCACTTTCACTCGCGAGCGGGTTTGTTAGGTTTTTTGGTATAAGCGGTAATAATTATATATAGTGGTGTGGATTGCGGAACGCGGCGGACATGAGTTTTCGAGCGTCTCGCATCTTCCATTATTTCTTCGTCGCCGTTGAGCAGGGCAGCCAATAGCGAGGCGTTTTGGGATTGGCCGAGCAGCGAGGAACCATTGACGTTGATATAATTAACTAGCAATGGAAAGGATAGATGGCGCTACCACTTATCTTATCTTATAATTCTGGAATTGTTCACTCAAATTAAAATTTCTCTCATCATAAAGCTCATACAATCTCTACCTACTTTTGTTAAGCCCAGATACTGGCCATTCACAGAAGGTTGCATTACCTCTAACAACGATTACACGTTCTAGGTGTGAAAACTGAATTGAATTCAGTACAAAATACTTTGAAAAATTTTGGGTCACCTTCATCATCTAACAGTGACCAGCTAGTCATTAATTTACTTCGAAACCTTGCAAAATGAGTTGCAGTTTTAGGTATTACAACTATCTTTTCTTACTGTATGGTCTGTTACCACACAATCTTTATCGATGTTTTGGTAAATGATTGATATTGATTGAAACTACTAAATGGACTGTAAAAACTGTATATTGAAATTAAATGTTTTATAACTAGAATGAATGTGAATGATATGATCTGACTTTAACGATGGTACGACGCGGACTGAATATAATACTAAATGAAACACGCGTGTCGCGTAAAGGTGCTGATACAACAAAAATGTACGGATGCACCGTACGTGCTCCCACGCGGAGATGAAAGAGGGTTGATGGTATGTTTGGTGCTATAAGATGATGCCATTGGTTCCTTACACTATGCATAAAGTCTCTAATTGAATTCGATTTTACGCGAGGTAGGCATTGTATACTTGTCTACTCTATGCACTTTACGTAGATCACTGTTATCGATATTACTCAACGAACTCGACACTTCACACGGGTTACGCGCACTAACACTGTACACACGCATTTTCGTTGGAGAGTTCGAAGGTCCAGCTTCCACTGTCGTCGCAGATGTATTTGTAACATTGGGCAAGCTGGCCAATGCTGCCTGCACCACCGCATGAGATGTAGCTCGCTTTCTGCGAATCCTGCGTACCGCAATGAGAACACCGATTACCGCTGCTGCGCCGATCATCACATATAACACGGTGTAATGATGTATATCGTGATAAGAAATCTCATTCGGTAAATTCTCGTTTGCCTTTAGTATGTTGATTTGAGCCTTTATATCTGCTAATTCCCTGCTGCTTGACGTGACGTATCAACGAGGTAGGGATGCCTGAATCAATAATATGATTGATTGGTTCAATTTCGGGAAGCTGGAATGATGATTTTGCGTACAATTTGCTTATTCCATTGTTGCGAGAGAAAACTGTGAAGCCTTCTGTTTTTATGAGACAATCTTGATCCATTCCAAATATTCCAGCTTTGTCCAAATACTCGATAGAAATATGATCGCCACACAATACACGTATTTGACACGGAGTGCAGCAAAAGTACACGTATTTGTTTAGCTTGTTGATAGCTGACCATTGGTTCGCGCATGTAGTTACGCTTACCTTGCACTCTCTATTATTAGATTGTAACTCGCATAATTTTTCATCATTTTTAGGTGAAATATTGGCGTTTCGGTATGGCATAAATATGTATCGACATCGTCATGTAGACATGCTTGGAGTTCGTACCCAGACATCGTTATGTACGAGTCCCTTTTCAAGTTCATTGCTACATATCCGGCAATGGGAATTATCGTCGCCATACTTGAGTTATTTATAAGTTGAGGTATTGGTATCAATCTCAATATTGTGTATGAATCTCTAGACACTAAGGGCAACTTTAACTCAAATAATAGATATTCTTCAGACATTCTTGCCTTAACCTTCAGGAGATGGTAAATACTTCGAAAATTCGCTTGTAAGTTATTGATAGGTAAGGCAAGATCTTTCGCTAAATGACCGGAAATTGCGTTTAAAGTTTCTTGCAGTTGTTCTGGTGATAATAAATTGAAACTGAGTCTGCCGTGATAAATGTCTGTTACAGTGTCCAGTAAACTTGTCTGGATAGTTTTCAGGTGCCTCAGGATGTTGCTGATAGCTATGGCACCGGTACTGAACTCATTAACGTTTCTGTTGATCCTGGATTCGTTCAACGAAACATTCTGCAGGTGATCTATTTTCATTGACAAATAGTTCAACATCTTATGTTGTTTATGGAGTGCATCCTTATTCCTCTTCAAAACATTATACTCGGCTTCGATAAGTGAGGTCTGATTTCTCGTAAGTAATAACAAATGATCTTCATTGTGTTTTAGTAAGTTGATATCTTGTTTATATTGTTCGGCAAACCTTTCATCTAGTACACCGAATAAGTCGCTCGCCAGATATCCGACACCGTTGATAAGGCCTCGCTTGCGCCGGCGCTCGACTCGTGCGGGGCGCGTGCTGGAATGCTGACTCAGCAACAGGTGGTTGTAATATTGCAGTTCTGAGAATTCTTGTTGTAATTGCACTTGTATGATGTCACAATGAGATGTTTCTTTAACGGTATTGCATAATTGTGTTAAATAGGTTATATATTTATTGCATGCTTCGGTACCTTGCCAATATGGCTCCATATCATAATATGCAACAATTTTCCACTCATCTCTAATTAATTGCATATTAGAGATCTTGTCGAAATATAGACCTTGGTTTTCTTTTAATCTGGTTATGTTATAGGAGTATGCTGTTGTAAAAATGTTTAAAAGTATCAATAGTAGCATGAATAACGATACGAAATTGTATTTTGGAGTATTACGACATTTTGCTTGCTGTGTATTATCAGATTTCGACTCTTGATTGCCGACTCTCTCGTTGACAGGGAGGATTGATAGCTTACTAATGGGACGCTTGACTCAAATAATAGATATTACAAAGGTCACAAGGTTTTTAATGTGACCACTCTGACGTGGTCGTCAGCGCCGGGATGCAATTGAACGACGCGTCCCATCGCCCACTTTCCAGGAGGTAAGTTAACGTCGTTGATAGTGACAATGTCATTGATCTTAATGTTTGGCTGTGATTGTCGCCATTTACATCTCGCTGACAGTTGGCTAAGATATTCTGACCGCCATCGTTTCCAGACGTCTTGAACAATTTTTTGGGTCAAATGCCACCTCGTACGCATGTCTGATTCAGTTTCCAGTATGGTCATGTTTTGATTCAGATTGATAAAGCTTGCGGGGGTGAGGAAATCCAGATCGTCCGGATCTTCAGTCATGGGGCACAGCGGTCTAGAATTGAGTACTGCTTCTAATTGGGCCAGGATGGTTGAAAACTCCTCGTAAGTGAGTTTCTGTTCGCCGATCTTTAGATGGTATTTTAGGCTTTTAACTGCAGCCTCCCACAGCCCGCCTGCTGTTGGCCATGAAGGTGCGTTAAAATGCCACTCGATATTCATGCTTGTGATTTCTGTTATGAAATCTTGATCAAATGTGCTTTGTATTTCATACAATTCTTCTTGAAGAATCTTATTGGCACCGATAAAATTTGTACCGTTGTCACTGTACAAATGCTGTGGAGCGCCTCTTCTACCAGCCATCCTGCGTAGTGCTGCCAAGAACGCTGACGATGTAAGGTCCGAAACCAGCTCTAGGTGAACAAGCTTGGTCACCATACAGATAAATACTGCAATGTATGCTTTTGATGTTTTTATGCCCCGGCCCTTGCTGGCCTTTACGAGCATGTATCCACTGAAGTCAACTCCACAATGTTGAAATGGTTTCGCCACATTACATCGGGATACAGGTAAATCTCCCATGAGTTGTGTACCTTTGTTGGGATTGTGTTTTCGACATATTATGCATGAACGTATACGCTTTTTGACAGCTCTATTGCCACCAATAATCCAGTATGCTTGGCGGATGGCCGCTGCTGTCACGCGGGGTCCACCGTGGAAGGTAAGCATATGAGCATGATCTATTATTAGGTTAGTCAAGTGACTATTATGAGGTATAATAATTGGATACATCATGTCCAGACTGATGCTAGCGTTACGCAATCTTCCTCCAACTCTGAAAAGTTTGTGTTCGTCAAGAAACGGGTTCAATGGTAATAATATACTTTTTGTTGATATGGGTTTATTCGTTTGTAAACTGTTCTTTTCCTCTGCAAACTCTTGTCCTTGTACAAATCTGATGATCATATATTTTGCTTGTTTAATTTCTTGTAGCGTGAGAAAATTATGTATGCTCTTCGTCCTTTGTCCTTGTTTGACTTGTCTGATAAATCTCAAGATCCAGGCTAAAACTTTTGTAAGTTTCGTAAGCGAACTGTATCTTGCTAACAGTTCACCTAAAATGTCAGGTTCTTGTTGAGTAATGTTGTTTACTTGTTTTGTTTTGCGTATTTCTTCGTTGGTAGAATAATTCAGTTGTTCTATGTTCTTTATATAGTTGATATTCAGTAGGCAGGATGGCCCTTCCCACCACAAAGAATGATTCTTCAGCTGATCGACTGTCATACCGCGGCTAACGCAATCTGCAGGATTATCAGCTGATTTGATATATCGCCAATTGTTTGCGGGGATTATGTTTGTTATTTGAAGAACCCTATTTGCAACAAAGGGTTTCCATCGTCCCGGTTCTCCTTGTAGCCAGGCAAGAACTACCATTGAATCCGTCCAGCCGTACATGTTGATAGTATGACTGGACAGGCACTGTTGAATTTTAGCCATTAATTTAATTAATAGTAAGGCACCGCAAAGCTCTAACCTAGGTAACGAAACGGTTTTGCTTACGGGAACTATTCTTGATTTTCCTGCCACTAATACAAATTTTGCCTTACCATCCATCATTTGTTTATAATATACCACGCAGGCGTATGCCTTAGTGGAAGAGTCAGAAAACCCGTGTAACTCAATGTGATCACTTTCACTAGTGCCTAACCAACGCTTAACTTCAAACTCGTTGATTTTGTGCATGTCGTTTCGAATGCTAACCCACTCTGTGTATATATCCTCGGGCAGTTGTTCATCCCATTGAATGTTTGTACTCCAAACCTTTTGAAAAATTATTTTAAGCCTTGTAGAGAGCGGTGAAAGCCAGCCGAGAGGGTCGAACAACTTAGATATGTCCGACAGCATTGTTCGTTTTGTTGTCGGTTTGGAAGTGGATGGTTCAATCTTAGATGTAAACGTAAATGAATCCGTTTTGGCGTTCCAGCGCAGACCTAAAACTTTTGATGACTCCGCTTCTTTAAAATCGAAATTTTCCGTGGCTTCTTGTTCGCAGGATACAACTCTTCGTAGTTCAGGTGCGTTGGACGACCATTTTCTTAAATTGAACCCTCCTGATTTCAACAATTTGATCAGTTCTTCCTGTATTTTTATTGCTGACTCTACAAAATGCCCACCATGAAGGATATCGTCCATATAAAAGGACTGTTCCAATGCCTTGATAGTATCGCTTTTAAAATTGTGTTTTTCATCTTGTGCCAGCTGCTTCAACGTCATCATTGCCAAGAACGGCGCGGCCTTGGTGCCGTATGTGACGGTGCGTAGCTGGTAAATTTCGTGTGGTATGTTTGGAGAGTCACGCCATATGATCTTTTGGAATTTTTGGTCTTGTTCGTTAAGCCAAATAAATCTAAACATCTTTTCTATATCTGCAATGAAGGCTATGCGATATTGCCTCCATTTTAACAATAAAGACTGGAGATCTTGCTGCAGATTTGGCCCTCTCAGCATAAGATCATTTAAACTATATCCTGTTGTTGTTTTACATGACGCGTTAAATACCACACGTAATGCAGTTGTAGTTGAATCATTACGTAATACACAATGATGCGGTAAATAATAGTCGGGTCGTTCGTAACCCGACACAGGTTTCATGTGACCGAGTGTTTTATATTCTTGAATAAATGATTTATATTGTTTCGCGATAGATTCATTGTTATGAAATTTCTTTTCTAACTGATTAAATTGCGCCATAGCCTTATGTTTTGATGACCCTAACTGATATTCAAAATTATCTTGAAATGGTAATCTTACTATATATGTGCCATCTGATTGTCTTTTCGTGGTCTTCTTATAAAAATCTTTACACTGTTGGTCTTCTGCTGATAAATTTGAAGATTCCGTTATGTCTTCTATCGCCCAAAAATGGTGCAATTCTTCCATGTTATTAAGGACTACATTACAGTGCAGTGATTGTACAATGTCACCGCTTATAATCCAGCCTAACCGCGTGTTTTGTGCGGATGCGGAGTCCTCGGTAGCCCTACAGACGCCATCTAATAAAATCTTAGAGTATACACTACTACTAAGTAATAAATCAATGGGACGACTTAGGTTGAAATCGGGGTCAGCCAACGTAATATTGTCTAAGTAGGACCACGTCGGTTTCAAAAATGTGTTACTTGGTAATTTCTTGACTAATTTGTTCATGATAAAGGCATCAATTGTAAACTGAAAATCGCTGTTTGTAGACGCGCATTTGAGACGCATTACGCCTTTAAAATTGCTCTCCTTCTCTCCTATACCGCAAACTGTTCCAGACCTTTTCTGCCTAGGCAGTTCTAAAAGTTGTGCGGCGTATTCACTGATCAAGCATACTTGGGAACCCTGGTCTAAAAGGGCACGTAAAGTCTTGAATGTTCCGTCTTGAGCCTGTACCTTGATCAGGGCTGTTGGAATTAAAACTTCTGACATATTATTTTTTGATAATGACGCATTAGAATTACCACGTGTTAATTGCGAAATTTCCGGTTGTGAGTCTTGTGTCATGTTTTCGCCACTGGCTACATTTCTTGCTGAATGTGCACCGGACGTGCGGCTTGTTTGTGAGAACGCTTCATGTAATAACGTATTATGTTTATTATTACATTTACGGCATCGCTTATTCGAAAGACAATCTTGTCCGCTATGACAATAGAGACAATTTTGGCATATATCATATTTAGTTAAAGTTTTACGTTTGATGTTCGGTGACATCGCTAAAAATTGAGGACAGTAATAAATTCCATGTTCATTGGTTTTGCAAACCATACACTTGTATTTCACAGAATTGACATTTCTGTTGAATGATTGCGAAATAGCTTGATTTTGCGCAGTAAATTGTTGATTTGAATATGAATTATTTTTCTGTTGCCTAAATCCAGACGTTTTACTAGAAAAGTTTTCCTGTTTCTTGCGTGAAGACTCCTTACTAGTAAACTTTCCTTCTAGAAATGACAAAAACTCTTGCATGTTTGGTAAGGCTCTTGGGTCCTTAATGGATGCTGCATAGTCGTTATACGTCTCAGAGTCCAACTTTGGCGTCAAAAGGTGCAGCAGTAAGGGATCCCACGATGTGACGTCAACGCCTAAATTCTTGATTGCATTCAGGCTTTCGACTGTGGTGTCGTGTAAACGTTTAATATTATTTACCGTAGGTTGCTGTATCGCTGGCGTGCTTAGTAACGTATCTAAATGAGAGCTACAAATTAACTTGATATTGTTGTAACGATGGTTGATAATATCCCAGCAAATATCGTAGTTATCGGAGAAAATTGGAAGGTGTTGGATTAGCCTTTCAGCTTCTCCTCTTAGCTTGCTTTTAAGATACTGCATCTTCTGTGCGTTGGAAATGGAGCAATTATTATGAATGGTCTCGGTAAATAAATCTTTGAACGAGGTCCACTGTTGATAGGAACCAGCAAAAATTGGGATATCCATCTTCGGGATAGAGCGTACTTTATGAGCTACTGACCATAATTTAATATTGATAGCTTTTTTCAGACTCATGTATGTATTTTCATGTTTGGTATAAGACTTATCGTATTGATAATTCGGTTCATCTAATTCTCCGTCTAACTCCCAATGTAAAGAGTCAATAACTGACCATCTTGCTTCTAAGGTCTTTAATGCGTCTTCCAATGCCCACTTCTCTGTAATTTCGTCCAAGTTAAAATTGGAAACAGTTCGCTCAAAAGCTCGAAAGTTACTTGATTGCTTCTTGAGCATGTCTTCTGTCTTGCTTGATGTACCTCTTGTTGAGAATACTGGTGAACGGCGCGTAGACGCTTGTTCGTCTTGCTCGCCTGCTTGATACTTGCCTGTAGGCTGCTGATCTGATGTCCGCGGTGCAGCAGATGGTCCGGGCTCTGTCAACTCTTGTTCTTGACACAGAAGCGCCTTGATAGACCTGTATAGACTTGCTGCGCGTTCATACTCGTTTTGTACAAAGTACGGGTGAGACTTGATTTCTCCCGCACTCAAACGAATATGGTTGTGTTGAAAGTCCGACCAATATCTTTCTAAAAGTTCTAGACGTCGCCTAAAATAGTCGCCGACCTTACGACTAGAACTATCCTTTTTGATATTTGTGAATAGCTTAGTCAATTCGCTGAGTATTTCGACTTGGTTTTGATGAATATCTTCCATGGTAAAGAAAGTTAGATAATAACAAAATAAGAACGATCTTACTTGTGTACTCTGCAACCTTTGTGTAGTACTCCTTTCCTGCTAGCAGCACTGCACCTTGATACTAGGATGAAGTCACTTGATCGTCCCTGTATAATCACTTGATAGTCACTTGGTTCACTTGACACACACGCGAGAGGTCCTGATTTTACCAATGCGCGCGTAAGGTCAAAAGGCTAAGGACCAGAAAAGATGTATGGTCTGTTACCACACAATCTTTATCGATGTTTTGGTAAATGATTGATATTGATTGAAACTACTAAATGGACTGTAAAAACTGTATATTGAAATTAAATGTTTTATAACTAGAATGAATGTGAATGATATGATCTGACTTTAACGATGGTACGACGCGGACTGAATATAATACTAAATGAAACACGCGTGTCGCGTAAAGGTGCTGATACAACAAAAATGTACGGATGCACCGTACACTTACAAACATTCTTACTGTTATCACTAAAGGAGATCTGTAGATATGTAGATCTGTGATAGACAAATTTACTGTGGGTTTGTGTGAATACAGTTAAATAAGGTAGTACAGTAAATACAGTTAAGTAAGTAGATTAAATAAGGTAGATAAAAAAGCTAGAAATTAGCTAGCGCGTTCAACTGAACGCGATCCTCAAAACAAAAACAAATCTGAAACAAATTTTCTCGTATTTGTTTTTCCCATGTTCGACCACATTTCTTACTAACCAGTATAACACCAACTTCGATACCTACGTAAATTTTCAATGGAAATATTTTTCTTTGGAATTGTGGAATCCACAAAAATTTCTCCATTTAGGTAAATATGGTCGAGTCACGGTGAAATTGCGCGCACCCTGTAACGTTATTAATGACTTTCCGATATTGCCTTCACTCTGCCTCTGAATTTAATAACCTACCCAAAGTTTTAAAAATCAACATCTTTTTTATTGTGACCCTTGGCCGTTGACTTAATTTTCGGAATTGGATTCAGTTTTTGAACCTTCATTTATGCGAATCTGATAGGTGTATTTAGTTATGGAAATGTTCTTTGTTACATTATTTTCATACGCCTGACTGTTTAGCAATTTGTAAATCAAATTGCTAAACAGTCAGGTGCATTGTATGATAAATTTTGTTAGGGCACGTTAAGAGTTTTGTTAAGTCACGGATTTATTTGATGTACCCGTCAATAACGGAAACTGCTGTTAAGAGTTATATTTTTAATTTTAATCGAAATTCATTAAAAATGTTTTTTATAAAGTCAAATGTAGGTATGAATTCTTTTATACGTCTTAGGAAAGTATCATTCCACTTTTAAAAAACTATCGAATGTTGTAAAATAGTGAAGGCAAATTAATGACTCGATCAATTGTTACGTTTTTGGCATTTATTTGATAGATAGATAAATCTTTATTGTGCAAATACAGTTGGTACAAATTAGGTATAATAGCTTAAATGTAGGTATACAAAATATCTAGTAAATGCACAAAGGCGGCCTTATCGCAAAGTGCGCTCTCTTCCAGGCAACCTTAGGATGGACAGACTGAAAAAGATAAGTTTGATGGTGTAGTGATCATATATCTATGGATACTAATAGTTATTTAAATAAAATAAACATACATGTGTAGGTATATATTACCTATACATACAAATAATACATAATATACACACTAACTATACATATAATACATATAAAATTATACATACAAACAATACATATAACACATACCTATATAATACATACATATACATATAATGATATCAATACAAAGTACAGTGCGATAATTTAGATTATAATGACAAGTAGTGCTTCTTTAATGCGTCTTTAAATATATTAAGCGACTTAGCTTGCTTATTCTCAATTGGCAATTTGGCAGTGCATTCCACAAACGTACAGCCTGAACAGCAAAGGATTTATCGTAGAAGTTTGTGGAATGTGTTGGCATCTGCAGTCTCAGATCCACTGACGACCTCAAGGTCTTTGAATGTGTGTCATGAAGGAACTTAAAACGTTATTTGAGATACGTGGGGCTATTAGGATTGAACAACACATTATACAGTAGCATAAGAATATGAGTATACCGGCGAAGACGAATTGGGAGCCACTTGAGTCTGGATCGAAATTCAGATACATGATCCTATATACGCAAACCAAAAATGAATCTTATACAAACGTTTTGGAGACGCTCAAGTTTGTCAAGTTGGTCCTCATTAAGATCAAGATAGCTGACATCGGCATAATCGAGTATTGGGAGAAGCACGGATTGTGCAAGCGCAATCTTGGTAGTTGTGGGAAGAAATTTCCTCAGCCTACGCAACGACCCAGCTGAGGCAAACAGCTTTCGACTTGTCTCCTGTATTTCACATCCCCAAGATAAAGTTTTATCTAGATAAATCCCCAGGTTTTTTACGTTATCTGATATAGTTAATATTTTACCATCGAACTGAATCTGAGATAACTGCGACCAGTTGACCTTGGAAATCATTCTGGAACTGCCAATCATTAATATATAATAATTTGTGTTTTAGGTGGGTTTACTTTAAGGCCATAATTTTTACTCCACGAACAAATTTGCGCCAGGTCAAAGTTCATATTAGAAAACGCCTCTGAAATCGCCCTAGTGGTGCCTGTGAGTATATCTGTAAATTATCTGCGTAAAGGTGGTAGGACGAAAGTAAGTGCTTAGAGATAGAATTTATGAAAATTGCGAATAGTAATGGAGATAGCACGCCACCCTGCGGTACACTGACAGTTGTGTTACACCATGACGAGTACGACTCATCAACGCGTATACTCTGTCGGCGTTCAAATAGGTAACTATGAAACCAGTCAATTACCGTTGGAGATATGTTAATAGAGCGGAGTATGGCAAGTAGGATGTGGAAATCCACGGTGATAAATGCGTTGCTAAAATCAAGTAGGGACAAAAGTGTGAGTTTTTCACCATCCATGCCTAGCCTTATCTCATCAGAATTATGAACCAATGCTGTAGTAGTACTATCACCAGGACGAAAACAAGATTGGAATGGATTCAGTAAAGCATTCTTGGAAAGGAAAGTACAGAGTTGTGTATGTACAAGACGCTCAAGGACTTTGGAGAGGAATGGAAGTATGGATATAGGACGGAAGTCAGTAAAGGAACAGGGTTGGATTTTTTAGGCACTATTTGTGCATCTTTCCACGCGGATGGAAAGACACCTCTGGTAACTGAGTAGTTCAGGATATGACAAAGGACAGAGAGGATTTCATCTAGGATAGGTAGGATCATATTTCTACTGATACAGTCATTACCAACAGCATTAGATGAGATAGAAATTATGCTCTTTTTAATATCACAACCGGAAAATTGCTCGAAAACAAAAGGTGAATATCTGGGAGTTGGGATACGTGAAAGATCTTGTAACGTGTTTGTTTTTCTTGTCCCATCAAAGTTGGACGAAGCAGTGAAATGTGCGTTAAACGAATCTATATTTATATCTTTAGGGATTGCGTCATTGCGCGACTTTCCAACTCCCAGTGTTCTAAGAAATTTCTAAATTTTAACTGGGTCTCCGCTTTCAACCGAGTTGTGAATATGCTGGCGTTGTGCTTTCCTACACACCTTATTGCAGAGATTTCTGGCACGTATGTATTTTGCCAAATTCACAGGGTTTGGACGGCATTTGTACTTCGCCTTGGCAGCCACTTTCTTTGACATAAGAATTTTCATTTCGTCAGTAAGCCAAGGTGCAGGTAGGTGTTTTAATTTAATGGCACGAACAGGTGCATGCACATCGTACAGCTGAGTTAACTTATCTGTAAACATTTTAACTTTATTATCTACACAGTCTGATGAATACAAAGTAGACCAATCTATGTTGCGGGCATCTGCGCAGAGCTTTACACTATCCATCCTACCGAAGTTGCGTTGCATAATAATTCGCGGTTTAGCCTTTGGTGGGCGTATTTTATATGAAAGATAGATTAAATCTGGGTAAGAGAACGAGTCTACAGAGCACTGACCATGCTTGGATACAAAAGTAGGGGAAGAAACAAAAATGAGGTCAAGAAGAGAAGGTACAGAGTTTGGGAAATGATGTGTAGCATGAAGAGGAAGAATAGATACATTGCTAGAATTTAAAATACGCCTAAATGTGGTGAAACGATTATCCTGTTTTAAAAGGCAGGTGTTAAAATCACCCATTATAATTGTGTGACTGTAAGAAGGTACCAAAGTTTCTAGGATGTGTTCAAAAGGAGGGAAAAAAATTATACGTAACGAAGGGGAATAGTAAACACCTAGAAGAACTTAAGCACGATTTAATTTCACTTCTAAGAATAGATGCTCACCGGCATTCGAGGGTGGTGGTTGCGACGAGATGCTAACTATACGTTACGGAATTAATTTGAGCACGTAGTATATAGCAACACCGCCACCACCACCAACCGCATGATCATTTCTTATTAGGTTACCACCTACTTCATATTCTCTTCCGGGGTACCCCGGAAGAGAATATGAAGTTCATGGGAGACATGGTTTGAGCCATGACTCTGAAACGAGAATAGCATGAATGTTCTTACATTCAAAGGTTGCCAGCATATCAGGGAACTGAGTTGGAATACTTTGGGCATTTATATGGACTACATTTAAGTTTTCTGCGACGTCAGAGAACTGAGACTGAAGAATGTCTGCAAGTGAAGGCAAACTAGTAAAACTGTCATTGAGACTACTAGCAGTTGAAAAGCTGTTATCATCACTATTTGTATCTGACATAACACGTCAACTATATAAAATAAGAATATATTAATAATATATTAATGACTTAACTATATCAATATAATAAAAAGTTATATATTTATATTATATAGAATACTTAAATAAAAATATATTGTAAAGCTGTGTAAAGTCAGTCCACCCGCCAGTTGCGTGTTACAAGAAGAGTATTGTTAATAACACCACACAGCTTTATAGAAAAAAGATTTGAACCAGGTGAATTTGTTAAAATAATTTAAATAAGTATATAACAAAAAAATATATATAAAATAATATTTGCTATAGGCTGAAGATAAAATACCAATGATTCAGATTGGCAGTTTAGTACGTCGAAAGCAAGTGGCATAACTGACATATGATACGTCAAAGTGAAAAAATACTGTGGAAGTATATAAAATTATCAAGTTATGAAGAAGGTAGAAAAATAATATAAATTCACCCAGTCGCAAAAACAAACAAACAAGAAACCTATTTTTTGGAAACCGCCGTCCGCTTGGTTTTCGCAGCAGCAACCTTCTCCACAGGTTTCTCTGGGTCTGCGACTTTAATTTTGTTGAGGTCGCCCAAGCACAGCACCCGATGCCGATGACCATCCGCGCCAAGGACGAATACCGAGCCCTCCCTGGTCCAGCACTTCGTCACGCCAAACTTCTTCCACGCTGCCATGAACGCCATATGTCGCGTTCGGGTCAAAAACTCAGACAGCGTTACACCGGATCCCTTCAACTTAGTTTTGGCAAACCATATGCTGTCTCGAACTGATGTGCTCCGGAACTTGACGAGAATAGATTTCGGCTTATTTGGTTGAGGACAGCCCATTCGATGACAACGTTTGATATCTTCTGTAGTGAATACATCAAACTTCAGCCGTTGCTTCACCACTTGGACGACCATTTCAGCTGTATCTTGACTCTTCTCCTCCTCAACGCCGTGCAGGAGAATCATATTTCGACGGCTGCGTGTCTCCATACTGTCCACAGTGCGGGCGACAGACTCCAACTGTTGCGAAAAGGACTTAAGAGTTTGGATTATGAAGTCCTTGAAGGGCCCAAATTCTTCTGCCAAGCCGCCTGTACCAGTAGAGCTCTTCTTAAGGAGATCCGCTTCGAACTTGGCCATCCTTTCCTCAAAATATTGCTGTATATTTTGGATAGAGGATTCCATGCTGCAGCGTGTGACTGTGAGGCTGAGACTGGCAGGTATTTAAATTATTTTATTTAAAATAATTTTAACAGCTGTTTTAAACCAGGTGTTTACTCAACTACCCGCCAATGTAAAAAAAGCATGAAGGAATATTGATGACTTATTATACTAATAGGCTAGGTTAACGAATTTTCTGCTTCATTTCTGGGCTCAGGGTTAGCAGAAAACCTAACATAACTTTATAAATATACAGAAAAGAGTTTTCATTAGCACATGACTGTCATCTTGCGACTTTTTTTAATTAGCTGCGGAGTATTAAGCCGACGATAGTTACTGAAGAGAGAACTCCGTTTGTGTAATTAGTGTAAGTGGCTAGCAGCCGTTTTAATTATTAAAACAAAAATATGTAAGAAAAACGGCAATTTCAACGGTAAATACCTAATTACGTTTGCTTCTCTGTCTGTTTGCGCCAGGTAACCTCAAAAGCGTTTGAACTGATTATAATTACTTTTTCGTCTTCGACGAGGTATAAAATTTATTTCGTATTCCCATAACCAATGCACGTTTAACTGAATTAAATATTTTTGGCACCATTTAAAGAGCCCATAAAACTAGGATGTAAATTGAAGTCTCAGCTTCTGGTTCAGCTACTTATAAAGTAATGTGTAGTGTGTCACGCTTTTCTTCAGTATTATATATATAATTAAGATTACTCTAATAATAAGAGCCATTATAATAAATAATATGTTAATAGCTCGACAAAGTAACGTCTATTATTTAGCAACCAACTCACAACATTGCACGACGACTCTACAAGTGCCAGCGTGACTTCATCATTAAGACTTAAATCCGCAAAATCATAAACCTGCAACTACCCGCAACATAGAGATACTAGAAAGTATATTTATTATGAAACACGCGATAAATCTATTTATGACCTTTGCTTTCAAGGACTTCTGTAGTCATGATTTAACGACTCATAAATTTGACTACATCTACCTGTGACATTATGGGGGCCCACAAAACATATCTTCCCGATTTATAATAATATAAACCTTCGCAGTAAAGGCTGTTTTATGGTTCTCAAGCCAAATTGAGTTGGTCCCTGTGTGGGATGCCGAAGTCTTTTATTCTCCCCTTCCGGGGCATCAAATACACCTTGTGGTGGCATGAAATGGCCTCTTATGGGTTTCCATTAAGACCGTATGGTGTCAATGTTACGGAGATAGTTGGTTTATGTGCCTCATCGGTTGCACTGGACAGTGGATTGATTATTTTGTTTAATTGAGGTTGTAGGGTGGTTTTTTGTACCATTTCAGTTGAGTATTTTATACTTTTGCTTTCGCTCTAGTATTTGAATAACGTGTGTATTATGACAACAGAAGCGTATGATATTTCCAAATTTTATTAAATCTAATATGGGATCTCATGGTAGTGGTAGGTGAAATCACAAACATATGCAACGAAGAAAAAGAAGTGTGTATAAGCCATTCGGTAGCTAGGGCTATATTCTAATTAGTTGAGTCAAAGAACGTTATCAAACTTATTATGTTATACGCAATAGAATACTCACCTGTATTGTATAAGTAATGGTTATTCCAGTTCTATCGAGGCATTAGGCATAGATATGTCACATTGTACCAATATGGTATTCTATAGCTCTCAAAGCCGTAGTGGGAGTCAGCTTTACATGTATCCGTGTATACAATTACTTGTCTTGATTGATTCATCAAGCTAAAGCCTTAACTGATAGGAATATTATCTTGGTATTAAAACTTCGGTACTTGACTAGACAATATATTTAAGTTTTTTTTTAAATACTTACTTGTCTCTTCGGATACCGCAGTGCCGACTACAATTGTTTATTTTTTATAATGGGTGTTCATTGTGTCCGTTAGTTGTATGTTTGTAAAGTCCCTCGCGTTACAGGATTTAGTCCTACTGCGGGCGTTGTCTTTAAAAAAATAATATATATATATATATATATATATATATATATATATATATATATATGTATATATATAAATATATATTAAGCTGTTTTTTATTATAGTTATATTATAAGTCCTGCTCTCATTATGCGAGGCCTGCCGCAAATATGTTACAAAAGCAAAGTCTAATATAACGTCCCTTTATATGGATCTTTTCAAATCCCTTACAGTTTCTATTGCCATGTCAAAACATTCTTAAAACTTTGTTTACTGCTATATCTCAATTTCAAACTAAAAGTCCCTCAATAAATTCAACACATCTTTTTACTCCGAGATGGATAGAAGACGACCAAATAATGTTTGACCCTATACAAGCTTACGTTGGTCAAAGGCCACCGATTAATGAGAGCTTTAAAACTTCAAGACGGGTTTATCCATAAGCCCCACGATCACTAACGGCCAAAAAATCTTAAAGGTTATATGAAAAATAATGTCTCAATTCATCATGTCTCTGTTCAATGGCTTGGCTTTAAGATCAAACGATTTCTGAGCCCCAGATATCGTGCCATTGTGGTTCTTGAAGCATAAGTTATTTTAAAAGGTTCATATTAATAGATATTTTTATAGTGATTGCTTCTCTAATCAGCCTCTAACAGTCCACTGCTGGACTAGGCCTCTCCTTTGAAAGGAGGAATTGGCCTACTATACCACGCTGGCCAAGCGGTTTTGTATAGGGTTTGTATCAAAATTTCCTTCTCTTACAGGGCTGTTCTCTGCATAATATGCTCCCTCTGTCGGCTCTTACGACAACCATAGGTAGATATGGGGTGGTGACATTCCGTATTCTTAATACGTCACCACACGGACGCTAAGTGGCGTGCAGCATATGGATAGTTGTGTTAAACAGTCTGAAGCTACTGCCAAATATGTTGTGTGCAGATTTTGAGGTTAAGTCGGAAGGTGCATTTGCAGCAAAAAGTTTCCATATTGTTGGCATCACTGCAAGAAATTCCGGTGCCAGAGTAAACGGAACGCTGACGTCACATCAATCATTCAATCCGTTAGCAACTTGTCAAATGCAGTGGAAACAATATGGCGGCGAAGAAAATTATTCGTTGTTACTGGACATTTCAAATATCAATGTCCAGGAACAGGAAAAACGCAGCTAAATGCATTTAGTGCAGTTTTCCTTACACAATAATTCAGTCAACCCGACTGGTATTTAGACTCCGGCGCAAGCACACATGTAATTTCGGATGTGAATTTATTATCAAACATTTGTTATGAACCCAAGGCCAAAGAAATAGTCGTTGCAAACCAAACCGCAGTGCGATTTGCATGCTCTGGAGACCTGCAGATCATGAAGCGTGTCGGTAATAGAGAATTTACAATAGATGTAAACAATGTGTTATGTGTACCTAACCTTACCACCAATTTATTATCGGTGAGTAGGATCATAGCAAGTGGTAACAGAGTGATGTTCAATAAATATGGATGCCTAATTTATAACGCACAAGACGACTGTATTGGTGAAACACACTTAGAAAATGGTGTGGAGAGACTAGATGTAGCGAGGTTAGAACAACAGTTAGCAGCAGCAGTTAAGACCTCACATACTACTTGGCATAGGCCGATGGGCCATATAAATGCCAATGACTTGAATAAATTGAAAAATGGATCAGTTGAAGGTGTTTATTTTGATGATAAATGTGATACAAGCAAGGCCAGCTGTGTTGTTTGCTGTGAGGGAAAGCAGACCAGACTACCATTTCCACTAAGCACTAGCAGAAGTCAGGCAGTCCTAGAACTGATGCACACAGACTTGTGTGGGCCGATGGAGAATTTATCCTTAGGTAAAGCCAGATATTATTTATTATTTGTGGATGACTTCAGCAGAATGTGCACAGTGAATTTTCTACGATCTAAGGATGATACATTTATGTACTTCAAGCAATATAAAGAGTTTGTTGAGAACCAACAATCTAAGAAAATAAAGATATTAAGATCAGACAATGGGGGAGAGTTTTGTTCAGCCCATATGACAAAATATTTGAGGCAGTGTCGGATACTTCACCAGAAGACAGCCAGTTACACGCCAGAACAAAACGGAGTTAGCGAACGATACAACAGATCCATAGTTGAGAAGGCGCGTTGTCTCCTCTATGATGCCAAATTTGACAAATCCCTTTGGGCGGAAGCAGTAAACACAGCTGTCTATATTAAGAATCGATCCCCAGTAGCAAGTCTGGACCGCACCATTACCCCATACGAATTATGGACAGGCAGAAAGCCAAATCTTAGTCATCTACGGATCTTTGGCAGTCCAGTTATGGTCCCCATATCCCCAAAGAAAAGCGAAGAAAATTGGACAAAAAGGCGAAGAAAATGTACCTAGTTGGATACTCGGAGAGTGTCAAGGGCTATCGCTTGTATGATCCTATATTGCGAAGTATTATTGTAGCTAGAGATGTAATTGTCATGGAAAATACAGATGAAAAATCAGCAACATCTATAATTATTGAAGAAAGGAAACAGCCTGATGAGTCAGCCAACTCAGATCCTGTGAATAGTTCAGATGATGAAAATCAGAATGACAACACATATGTTCCTGACTCACCAAGTGACACAGACGACAGTTATGTTGATACATTTTCTTGTTCAGCAGATGACAAGGATCTCAGCTTAAGGCAGTATGACATCAATCTACCAGGAAAACGTGCTAGACGTAAACCAGATTTCTATCATACTGCAAACATGTGTACGGAAATGTTAAGTGAACAGATTTCTCTTCAAGAAGCAATAAGTTGGTCTGAAAAAGATCAGTGGCAGTGTGCAATGAAAGAGGAATTAAAATCAAAGAGATGACAATCATAGAAGCAAAACGCAATATTTTATTTGAGCGCATTCAAAACATATACGAGCGTTCAAAAACCGCCTCTATTTCTGACAATAATAGCGAAGCATTTCTCAGTTATTGTATGACAGTAGATAGTATTCGAACAGATTTTCATAAGTTGTTAGACGATTATAACGCAAGATTACTTTCTATCAATCCTGATGAAAAACCGAACTATCAGGCGTACACCTCATTTGAAGATCTTTATTGTATTAAAAAGCGTATACAATCGCAATTGGAGGGTAAATGTTCAGCAGAGCCCGTTGCCGCGGCCCGCAAGCCGAAATTACCGCTAATCGAGATTATGTCGTTTGACGGAGATATACGAAATTGGCCGTTATTCTATGCGAGCTTTAAGTCTACAGTGCACGATAATGGTTCTCTGACAGATGCTGACAGGTTGTACTATTTAATAGGTAAACTGTCACCGAAGGCCCAGTCCGTATTTGCAGGTGTCACACCCAGTGCTGAGAATTATCAGGTCATATTTCAGTCACTACTTGACAGATATCAAGACACGCGCGTCCTAGCGTCTACCTACTTTGACCAAGCTTTAAATCTTAAACTGTCCGGTGCCGCATCTGTCTCGAATTTCCAGCTGTTTATTGATAACTTCGTAACCGCGGTTAATCTTCTTAGGAACTTAAAATGAGAAGATATTTCCGACTTTATGTTGCTTCAACTCGCTTTAAAAAAGTTTGACACTGATACAATTCGCGCATTCGAGATGACGGAACGCAATAATAAAATACCTACACTAGATAGTTTTATTTCGTTCATCAAAAATCAGTGTCGAATATTTCATAATACGCAGTCTGGTTCACCTGGCCCGTCTAACACTAACAGCAACAAACAAAGGTTGAATAAATCGCGAAATAGTAATAATAACTCGGTCCCTAATCCACAATCTTACGTAACATGCTCGGAATCTAATAGTAATAATTCACAGAAGTGTCTGTGCAGTAATATAGTGCACGACTATTTCTATAAGTGTCCCACCTTCAATAATTTAAATCCAACCGCTCGTTTTAAATGCATAAAAGATAACAAAGCTTGCATAAACTGCTTAAGCATAAAACATAAAACAAGTAATTGTTCTAGTAAGACAAAGTGTCGCTTATGCAATCAAAAACATAATTCTCTGCTTCACTTCGATAAAAGTAACCCGTTGTCAAGCCAAGCCGCTAACCTTGACACACTTAGGTCGCAGGTGCAGGCCACGGTGACTCCCCCCTCCACGCCTCAGGGCGAAGTATCGTTGACGCGCACGCGAGGACGGCACTCGCGCATCTATAATGATCCGCGCAGGGCCAAAACGCGATGTATGGCGTCTAAGACTGTTCTGTTAGCGACGGCGCAAGTTATCGTTTATGATGTTAATGGGTCGCCGCACATGGTACGTTGTCTGCTGGATAGCGCGTCTCAGACCAATCTAATAACATCGGAATGCTTCAAACGCCTCGGATTGTGGAATAACTTTAAAAATACTAACTCAACCGTCAAAGGGATAGGCGGATCAGAAAAACATTGCAAGGGTTCCGTAGATATTAAAATACATTCGCGTTTTGATGGAGACATTAATTTTAACATTTCTTCGCTTATCGTGGAGCGTATTACGGACACATTGCCAAACGCTAATGTAGACGTAGCATCACTCACTCACCTCGAGTCATTGCCGCTAGCAGACGCGGAGTTTGCGAATCCGGCAGGCATTGATCTTTTGATCGGAGCTTCAATATTTCCGCACTTGCTACTAACTAACATAGTACGTAGTGAGCGATATGATTTACCGCCCGCTATTGAGACGGTATTTGGGTATGTGATTATGGGTACCGTACCTACGTTACATACTTCTCATTGTATTACGTCTTGTTGTTGTTCTGTTCTTCAAGGGATCAAGCTGGGTGCTAAAACTGTGTGTAAGATAAAGCACTAATTAGCTATGCTATGCTATGCTATGCTATGCTATGCTATGCTATTCTATGCTATGCTATGCTATGCTATGCTATGCTACGCTATGCTATGCCATGCTATGCTATGCTAAGCCATGCTACGCTATGCTATGCTATGCTACGCTATGCTACGCTATGCTACGCTATGCTATGCTAAGCTACGCTACGCTACACTATACTATACTACACATCCGCTTTGTATAAGGATGACATTGCCTGTAATGTCATACCCGCTCCGCTAGCAATTTCGCTTAGTGAAGAGCTCATTCAGCTTTTCAAGCGAGGCCAGTTTGATCTTGTCAAATAGACAAGCAACTCTAAGGAGGTTCTCGCACGCATACCAGATTCTCATAAAGCTTCTCCAGACATTGAGTTTGAGAAGTCTGTACCGCATAAAGTTCTCGGTTTGCGCTGGGACAAATCTGGTGCCGTGACCAGGATTTGTCCCAGCGTAAACCGAGAATGCTTGAGAAGAGCTTGGTGCACAAAATTGTTTTCTTGAAGAACAATTGTGCGCCAAGCTCTTGATCAAAGAGCTTTGGCTATCAAAGTGTGAGTGGGATGAAACACCCCCTGACCATATTGTTGCCGCTTGGGGCCAGTTTTGTATTGAGCTTACCGCGCTCAATCAAATTACTATTCCGCGTCATCTTGGGTTGGTAGATGGATGTACCATCAACTTAATAGGTTTCGCTGACGCCAGCGAGCGTGCTTACGGCGAAGTCGTATATCTGCAAGTCCGCATTGGTTGTAACTACTCGGTGCAGTTAGTTTGTGCCAAGCCTAAGGTCTCGCCTGTTAAAACCATTTCAGTTGCGAGACTGGAGTTGTGCGCGGCCCTTCTGCTGTCTCAGTTGCTCCGCAAGGTTCAAGACACAGTTTTGCCCCACTACCCCATTAATAATTTATACGCATTTTCCGACTCCAAAGTAGTGCTCGCTTGGATTCATTCTTCTCCTCATCGCTGGCAGACTTTTGTCGCCAACCGCTTTATCAAATTGATTGAACTGGTTCCTGCTACTTGTTTCAATCACGTCGCGGGTATTGAGAACCCCGCAGATTGCTTGTCTCGTGGTGTCACCCCACTTAATCTTCTGCATCATCCATTGTGGCATCGTGGACCTTCTTGGATTTCCCATGATCCGTCAGAATGGCCCATGCAACCCTTTGACCACAGTGCAGAAGACGAAGATGTACCCGAACGGAAGTCTGTTTCTTATCCCGTTATTGCTGAGGTTGCGGAGTCTCCCATCTATGCACTCGCACTACGCATGTCATCGTGGTCTAAGTTACTCCGCGCCATCGTTTATGTCTATAGGTTTCTTAGGCACCTACCTAATGAGACTTTTGTATCAAGTACTGATATCAAATTCGCAGAATGTAAATTACTACGAGCTGTACAGGCTGTTCATTTTAGTAACGACATTCAAAATTTAAAGGACAATGTACCTTGTTCTCCCGCTATCCTTAGACTCAAGCCGTTTCTCGATGAACACGGCGTCATACGCGTTGGGGGTCGTCTGTCAAATTCGGATGAACCTTATAACTACAAACACCCTTGTATTCTGCCGCGATATGATCATGTTGTCGACCTTCTTGTTGATTTTTATCACAAGAAGCACCTCCATGCCGGTCCGGAGTTGCTTATGTCGTTACTTAGGCATAAGTATTGGATTTTAGCCGCTCGATGAATAATTCGTCACAGAATACATAAATGTAACGTCTGTTTCAAATTTCGTCCGCGTCCGACTTTCCCTCCCATGGCCGATCTCCCAAGCCAGCGCGTCAACCAGGTTGCTAAAGCGTTTACACACACCGGTTGTGATTACGCAGGACCACTGCAGTATACGCCAGTGCGTGGTCGAGGTGTTAAAAGCCGTAAAGCCTGGCTATGTACTTTTACATGTTTAACGACGTGCGCTACGCATATTGAAGTTGCGACAGATTTAAGCACGGTGTCATTCCTGGCAGCCTTTAAACGATTTCTCTCACGGCGCGGCCCTATACAGTGTTTGTACACGGATAACGGCACTTGTTTTGTGGGCGCAAGCTCTTATTTACGCAACCTTTATGAGTTTCTCAGGGAAGAATATCGTACTCGTCTTCAGGAAGAACTTTCCATAGATCATATTGACTGGAAGTTTATTTCACCAGCATCACCACATTTCAGTGGATGTTGGGAAAGCATGGTCAAAGTAATCAAAACGCATCTCTTCAAGGTTATAGGTCAACAGATCCTCTCTTACGAAGAGCTTTTAACTGTCCTTGCACAAGTCGAGGCATTGATCAACTCGCGTCCACTCACAGCATTGAGTAGTGACCCCGCAGAACCATCCGCGTTGAGCCCTGCACATTTTCTGAACACAGTGCCATTATCGTCATTTCCGGCTCCTAAAGCAGACTCTTCAAGCTTGCTCCAGAGACAAACTCTGCTGGATAAACTCGTGCAGTCGTTCTGGCGGCGCTGGCGTGTAGAATATCTACACCAGCTTCAGGCTAGATCCAAGTGGAGTAGTCCTGCATTCCCTATACAGGAGGGTACGTTGGTCGTCACAATACATGATAATGCTCCGCCGCTTTCATGGCCGTTAGCCATCGTAGAGAAATTGCATACTTCCAAGGACGGTACAACCCGCGTTGTTACCGTGAAAACCGCTAAAGGGAGTTACGTGCGCCCTGTTGTACGTCTCTGTCCTCTTCCAACTCAGTGAGATCTAGCCTGAAGTTGGACCTACCTCTTAGTTTAAGTATTTAGTTTGTAGTTTTCGCTGTTATTGCGTTTGTAGTTTTCGCTAAAGTAAATTTAGATTAATTTTATTGTCATATCGCTGTCTTAGCCTATTGATGGGTTATGCGGTAGTACACCCAACATAGCTAAGTTTAATTCTATTTTTTTAAAGGCAACCCTTTAGGGCCGGGGGGATATGGTAGCGCCATCTACCTTCCTATCTATAACTAATCACATCAACGTCAATCGTTCCACGCTTGCTTGTCTAGTGCGAGCGATACCATGTTTCCGTCCCTGTCTCTCATTCCCTAGGAGGGGCACGCCTTTCGCGGATTGGTCGCCGCGATCGTCGACGCGAGGGACAGTCTAGAACTTTCGATTCGCTAAATACGTGTCCGCCATACCGTACCGCACCGCGCCGCTCCCGCTATAATTATTACCGCTTATACAAAACCGCTCGCAAGTGAAAGTGATTTGTGTAGTAGAGTGAATCAAGCAGCTTCATCCCGAAAACACCAGGAAGCTTCCATTTGCAAGGAAGGAGGACTGACGTACAAGGTAAGTGCCCCTCATCATTAGAATATCCTATACCCACTCACAATCCTTTTCCACATCCTCTTCCCTTATCCAATCCTAGGCGACTTAAACCCCATCGTCGGTGCGATTTTGCCAATATTTGACGCCTGGCTTGAGACGAAAGAGTGCACTTCTTTCCGGCTGACTCAGATACTTACCGGGCATGGTTGCTTCGGTGAGTATCTGAGTCGGATCGGCCGTGAGGAGACGACACAGTGCCACCACTGCGATGACGATCTGGACTCCGCTCAACACACACTAGAGGTGTGCCCCGCGTGGGCGGACGAGCGGAGTACTCTGGTCGCTACAATCGGGAGGGATTTGTCCCTACCAGCTGTAGTAGCGACAATGGTAGAGGACACCCACAATTGGCGTGCAATGGTCTCCTTCTGTGAAGCTGTAATGCTCCAGAAGGAGGCCGCCGAGCGGGAGCGTGAACGACGCAACCCCGCTCGCAGGCGAAGGCGGCGTCGAGGCGGCGGCAGCGGCCGTTGAACTCGACTCTTCCTCAGGTCTGCGGGCGTTGGAGGGGGAGCCTCTAATGACCCACCACAAGCGGACCCGAGAAGGCAGCGGACTGTGTGGCGCAGTCTGCTGTGAAAGGCATTGCACACCTCGCCTTTCCCCGGGCACGCGTCCCAAGCAAGGGGACGGACGCGACAGGTACAGCGGAGCAATACAACACAGTTCCCGCTGTACCTGCAAGGCGTCGAGCTACGGAGCCACCGTGTGGTTTTTAGTCGGTAACCCAGGTGGGAGTCCGACATACCCCTTTCGACCGCTCCCCGGTCGGATGGGCATGAGGTAACTCATTTTCCACACGATAAAAAAAAAGAAAAAAAAAAAAAAGCGACTAAAACCCGCCATCCTTTATATACAGTCCATTCCTTCTCCAAGTCGTCTAGAACCCTACGGTTTCGGTGTAACGCCGAACCAATAGGTACATGTGATATAAAAGTGTCATATGGTTAAGATATAGAATAGAACCTTTGTTGTTAAGGTGTCTTATTAGATTACTTTGTTAGGTCAGGATGTTATTTATATATACCATAGATTATAAGACTATTTAGTAACAAAATAATTTATGGCACCACTTGCAGTTTTCTATGTATTATCTATTGCGCTTCTTGTATCCGTTAAATGAATATAATAATAAACGTTCAGTCTTAGAAAAACCACCATAGCCTTTTACTCATCGTACTGTTCCAATAATTATCAACAGGCTCATTGTAGAACATTTGCTATTATTAAAAGAAGACTGTTGTCTTATATTTACAACGAACAATGATACGAAATTTACGATAAATATTGAATACAGTGATTAGAAAGGTACTTTCAGAAAGATAGGTATTGTTTGTAACTAAAACGGCGACTGTATTGAAATAGTTTGGTTCAAAGTAAAAGTACCGTTGTTATGTATATTTGATAAAGTATAATTTTAACTAAGCCGTGTAACTCAATTATATGTTTGTATGTTACAGATTTGGAATGCAGACTATTCTCGGATACAAAAATATGAAGGTAAGATGTATAATTTAGTTTCTACGGAAATTAATATTAATAATATTCTATACATACACATAACACCATGTAGTCCAATTAGAGCTTAACGTACTTAGGCAATGGATAAACATACATAGGTATAAACTTTTTGTAAATACATACACTTAATACATAGAAACACCCAGACCAAGACAAACATCCATGATCACGCACACAAATGACTGAGTTGAGCGTGAATTGAAGCCGCGATCTTCGGAGTAGCACTCGTTAACACACCCGCTACCACACCGGGTTGTCATAGTAATAATATGTATCTACCTATTTTTCAATGTTTGGCAGATATTCACATTTATTAAAGCGTAAAAACGTCCGACTGACCTAATAAGTAAGACCTTCAGCCTGACCGACCTAGTCTCTTCAATAAATGGCCTTAGGAGCGGCAAAGCCTCGGGAATGGATAATATTTCAGTGGAGCAAATGAAACATCTAGGCCTAGATGCTGTCTCGTGGTTGCTGCTTCTTTTTAATAACTGTTTGAAATCCGCTTCAATACCTCAACTCTGGCGAAAATACTAAAGCCAGGCAAGCCAGCAGATAATCCAAAAAGCTTCCGGCCTATATCACTACTGTACCATACTTACAAATTGTTCAAGCGATTACTGCTGGCCAGGCTCACGAACTTGATCGAGCCGGTTTTGATTCCAGAGCAAACAGGTCTCAGACCGGTAAAGTCATGCTGCAACCAGACACTGAAACTCACGCAGTACATAGAGGACGGATTTGAACTGCGCAAAATAACTGACGCCGTTTTTGTGGATCTCTCTGCAGCCTACGACTCAGTGAACCTCAGGCGACTGTTGTGGAAGGTCGTCCATGACCGGCGATCACAAATTTGTCATGATAGTCCGAGAGCTTCGCCATAACCGCCGCTATCAGGTCCATCTTCTATCTGATAAGAGTCGTTGGAGATCTCAAAAGAATGGGCTGCCCCAAGGAAGCATTCTGGCACCGCTTCTTTTCAATCTCTACACAAATAACCAACCCTCCTGCCCAAACACCTCCCAATCTTTTTACGCGGACGATCTTGCCCTAACATCACAAGCTACAAACTTTGAAGAAATAGAAGCAAATCTCACTAAGGCTCTACGCATCTTGAGTACCTACTATGAGGCAAACGCACTTAAACCCAACCCAACTAAAACTGAGTTATGTGCATTCCATTTGCGTAACAGCCAAGCGGGTCGCGAATTTAAAATAGAGTGGCAGGGAATGCCTGTAGCTCACAACCCACATCCCAAATACCTAGGCATTACTCTCGATAGGGCTCTCACCTACAGAAAGAACTGCGAATTATAAAAAAATAAGGTCCTTACTCGCAATAATCTGCGCCGGTGCCTCGTTACTTCTAAGTGGGGAGCTGCTTCGCGAGTAATGCAAACTTCTGCCCTGGCGCTAGCATTTTCAGCAGGCGAATAGAGTGTGGAGTCGATCCGTGCATGCAAGGTCAGTGAATACAGCACTTAACGAAACTTGCCGAGTTATCACTGGTTGCTTAAAACCAACCCCGGTAAAGCTGCTGTATCCGCTTGATGGCATCGCACCTCCGTATGTTTGTAGGGCTGTGGCGAGCTCGGCAGAGAGATCCAAAATAGACTGTGACCCACGGCACCCATTGCATAGTCACATCCCAGTGCAGACAAGACTAAAAAGATGCAGCTTTGTTAAAAGTGTCCATCCTTTGACCCAGGAACCATCAAAGGCGAGGTGCGACCTATGGCGCGAAAAGACCCTCCTACATTTCCTTTCGTGTCACCTGCCGAGAGACCTCCACCTGGGCATGGCTTGCCATGGTCTATCTGAAAGTCTTTGAATAGACTCCGAACTCAGGTCGGCCGATGCAAAGAAAACATGTTTAGGTGGGGACTCTCGGACGGTACCGATTTGGCTTGTTTGCGCGGAGCAAGACAAACGATGTTCCATCTTACATCGTGCCCTGCGTGCCCGCAAACTTGCACTCAGGAGGAACTTATGACTACCTCCGACCATGCAGTCAGCGTGGCTACTTTCTGGGCCTCAAAAATATAAGTATTAGTGTGCCAGTGATACGCTAAGAAGAAGAAGAAAGCGTAAATAATATTATTCACATCATTTTAATAACTTCTATCTATCTATCTATATCGTCACGCCTGTCTCCCATTGGGGTAGGCAGAGACTATAGAACGCCACATGCTTCGGTTCAAACATACTTCTTTCGCTTCCTCGACATTAATAACTTCTAGTCGCCAACAATCTAACAGATTACTTACATATAATTTTGTTACGATAATTATGTGTATATTTAAGATTAAGTTAATATAATTAGAAGTTTGATATCAACAGAATGTTTAACTTTTCCTCTTCGCGTTTCGGGGAAGATATTCATTGGAAATCTTTAAAGTTACTTTGAAATTTTTGCTATATCTTTAATGTAATAATAATTTTGCGGCTGACAATGTTGTTGTGTTGTGTTTGGTTTTGATTCCCGCTCGTCAAATAAATCATAGGCACTTTATGTACGTTCGTAAAAGAGAATTTTACACTCGTTAATTGCTGAATATTTTCGCAGCAGAGCTGTACTATTAAAAGAGAATTTTATACTCGTTAATTGCTGAATATTTTCGCAGCAGAGCTGTACTATTTTCGTATTTTCTTTATAAAATATAATAACTATTTTAGCAACAAGTACCTACCTAAAACAATAGCCAATGCAAGCAAGTACACTGTGGTTGCTTGTAAATTTATGCACATGAGTTCATAAGCGGCCACTTTTTACATTCACCACAACGACATGCAACATTAGTTCCCATTTAATATCACCGAAGACTCCATAAACTTGTAACAAACTGCGTCACATGCTGTTACCGAAGCAATATAAGACAACAATAATTAACTCTGGGTGCACTCTAAAGTGCTGCCTATTAACTAGTTAGAACGCTCAGTTGTTACGATAAACAACCTTTAAACTTTGGTTTTAGCAACTCCGCAGAGCCTTCTGGAGTGATCGGGAATCACTTAAACAATCATGAGGACAGAACCAGTTTTTACTTACTTATATAGGGCTAATGGATAGCGTAAATTTATAATTATAGTCAGGTAAACTTTCCAGCTTTATTACCACTCAGTTTTATGATAATGGAAGATATTTTCAGGCACACGCCTACATACTTCAACATTGTGATTTACAGCTGTATAAAGGCTTCGATATTGAAGGTCACACTCGACCGTAAAACATGGTATCTTAACGATGAAAATATGTTGGTCATAATATGAGATATTCATAATTTATTTAGTGGATCACAATATTATCTTTTATGCAACATGTGATTCGTATGGCCCGATTTAGGGTTTGACTGGTTAGTAGCTTACTTTACATCTGACAGTCAACATGTAAATGGGAAATAAAGAGTTTTATAAAATTAGTCCCTAGTCTCAATTCATACCTTTATCTTCCTAGCGTTATCCCAGCTAAAACCCGGGGTCCACTTTCTAGTCTAACCGGATTTGACTGAATATAAGCTTTTCCACAAAGCGACTGCCTGTCTGACCTCTGCAACACAAAGGGATAGCTATATTTCATGGTTTAGATTAGTGTCAGTTTTATTCATGGGTACTGACTCCCTATAACGACTGTCAAAGATCTTCATGAGAGCTGAGACCGGCAGCTCTCCGAGGCACGGGGCTAGCGATAATTTACAATTCAATACGCACGTAACTCCGAAAAGTCATTGGTGCGTGCCGTGGATTCGAACCCGATACCCCCTGCATGGCAGTTTGATGGTATCTCCACTAGGCTATCGCTGCCGCTCTGATTATGACTAATCAAATCAGTTTAAATTCATACCTTATCTTGCATTATTTTATTCGTCGTCTATGTTACCGGAAAATAACAAGAACCGCAATTTTATAAATTTCCTAGGAAATTTTATCTAGGAAATTTAATCTTCCGGTGACATCTATAATACTTACTAATTATCTCGAAAAAATCTTGTAAACTTGTTTTTGTGATATATCTGAGGATTGAAGTCAATGATATTACGATACGATAGGAACATTCATAGATTATCTTTTGATATCCTTCATACAAACTCATATAACTATTTTTCCATTTGTTTGCTACGGTATTCAGCAAGCTGCACCAACACTCGCTATTTTACGAGCACAGTCGTCGAGAATAATCATAACTGTATATCCGATGAACAATGGTTTGACAGATAAAACAAAGTTACGAATGCCAAAATGTGCCTACGGTGCCAAAATGAGGCCCATTTCCATCAAGTGTTTACTTTGAATTCTCATCAAAATTTGTTGACTGACTATTTCTACATTCCAAGGTATTTGATATCAACTTCCCAGACCCTCCTTATCTGGTCCTATCAAAATTTAAACTTACGGCGAATTCGGAAACTTTTTCGGCCTGCGCAAAATTTTTTAATTGTTTCCGGAGTAAGTTTACGTCTCCATTGATGACCGACTTAGAACGATGCTTATGATAAAATGTTACCTTTTAAGTTAAGCAAATTTTGAATGAATTCTTTGTAGGAAGTTCTTGAAGGTGAATCGAAAATGGTTGGAAATGTGGTCCTTAAGGAGAATATAAACAGAAAGCGCTCTGATGTCTAGTATACGTAAACAAAAAGTGAGGGCAAAAAGTGTACTGTGATAAGTAATTTTCTGCTGTTTAGGCAAGTATGGTTCAGGTCCTACGCCGTCACATATAACATTTTGGTATTTTGTGAGACATACCGTGGCCGTCGCTTCTCGACATTCACGTAGGAAACATTCATATTCGATGTTTTTAGGGTTCCGTACCTCGAAATGAAAAACACGGAACCCTTATAGGATCACTTTGTTGTCCGTCCGTCTGTCAAGAACCATTTTCTCAGAAACTCGTGAAGGTATCAAACTGAAATTTATATCAAATAGTCAAGTCTACTGTCTTATGAAGCTGTGAAAAAATCAAACTTCTAAACCAACGCAATCAAAAGATACAGCCGTTTATGCTGCAAATTTCCGCAATTTTCGAAAATCGCAAGGGAATCTCAAAACCTGCAGGGTACTTCCCGTGAACTCAGAAACTTAAAATTTGGCACGAAGCAACGTCTTATAGCACAGATAAAGGAAATTTTTTTTTTTTTTTTTTTTTTTCTCTCTTTGTATCAGCAATCAGTCTTTGGACTATGAGCTGATGAGTTGTAGGCCAATAAGTTGTGGAGAGTGTGCACTCCAGTGAGAGCACTACTCGAGCTGTAGTTAGGCTACATCCTGTCTGGTAGCTTCAATATGTCGTGCCTTTTAAGCCGTTTTGGATAAGACTGAGTATTTAGCTGGAGTGCCAGCTCATTTGGATGTTCAGCGAGTCTGTGTTGATATTTTCCGGAGTATAGCCGGATTTCTTCTCTTACGGAATTCATTTTAAAGTTTTCGTGTATTTCGTCATTGGTGACAAACCAAGGAACATTGGCGATTGTACGTAGAATGGTATTTTGCATTCTTTGGATGATACTTATATTGGAGTTACTAGCACTGCCCCACAGTTGTACCCCGTAAGTCCATATTGGTTTGAGTATGATTTTGTATATTAGCAACTTGTTGTCAATGTTCAGTTTACTGTTACGACCCAACAACCACAGCAAAGTCTTGAATTTTAGTTTTAGTTCCTCTCTTTTGGCTTTAATGTGATTTTTCCATGTCAGCCGCCTATCAAGGTGCATTCCCAGGTACTTTACGCTATCGCTTTGTGGTAACAAGTTGCCACATAGGTATACTGGCGGACAATTGCTCTTTCTCAGGGTGAATGTTATGTGTATCGATTTGGAGGTACTAGCTTTTATTTTCCATTTGGACAACCAGACATCTATCTCGTTTAGTCCGCACTGTAGAAGTTGTGATGCATGGGCTGGATTGTCGCTACTAGCCAATATGGCAGTATCGTCAGCGAATGTGGCTGTAGTTATTCCTGGTACCTCAGGCAAATCTGCAGTGTAAATTGAGTATAGGACAGGTCCCAGTACCGACCCCTGCGGCACACCAGCTTTTATGTCATAAAATTTTGAGCAGTCTTCGCCTTCTTTTACTTGAAATACTCTTCCATCCAGGTATGATTTCATGAGTGTAAAGAAATTGTATGGGAAACAATTCTTAATCTTATATAGTAGACCTTCATGCCATACTTTATCGAACGCCTGTTGTATGTCGAGAAATGCGGACGAACAATACTCCTTTCTTTCTAAGGCATCTCTAATTTTGTTGGTGACACGATGGACTTGTTCTATGGTGGAATGGTACTGCCTAAACCCAAATTGATGGTCAGGGATAACCTTCTCGGCTTCAATAATGGGTCGTAGTTTGTGCAGAATGATCTTTTCACAAGTCTTGGATAAGATTGGCAGTAGGCTGATAGGCCTGTAGGACTGGACTTCATTTGGAGGTTTTCCTGCTTTATGAATCATTCTTATCTGAGATATCTTCTACATGGATGGAAAGTACTGGACCCTCAGAATGCTGTTATATAAAACAGTTAGGAATACTACAGCCTTTTTAGGTAGTTGCTTGAGGATTTCTGCCGTGATCAGATCAACTCCTGGTGCTTTCTTATTTGTGAGGTCATGAATTGTTCTCCATACTTCTTTCACAGTGGTTGGTTTCAAAGGCAATGACATCTGAAATGGTTCTTCCAGGGCTTTGAGTACTCGATGTTCGTGTTCCATATCCATTGTCGAATTTGGTAAGAAGACAGATGCCAAATGATCAGCAAATACGTTTGCTTTTTCTAGAGCTGATTTAGCCCACTTATTATTATTATTTCTCAGCGGTGGCTTAGCCTCTTGGGGTCTATTTAGAGCTTTAGTAAATTTCCAGAGAGAATAGTTAGTAGAAGCTGTTGGAGTTAGTGATTCCAGCTTTACCTCCAGTGTAGAATTATGCCAATCTTTTATTAAGCACTTTAATTCTTTTATCGCTTTATTGAGGTTTCTTTTGTCCTCACTGTTTCGACTTTGATGCCATATTCGCCGAAGTCTTCGTTTTTCTAGAATTCGTGTCCTTATTTGCAGAGGGAGGTTCACAGTACGGGGATTGTGTTCAATGAATGGTGTAGTTAGTCGAGCAGACTCTTGTATAAGTAATGTGATAATTTTCGTTGCATTATCAATGTCTTCTGGTGACTTTAGTGCGATTTTTAAGTTTATATTATCCTCTATATATTCTCGAAATGAGTCCCAATCTGTGTTTTTATTAGTGAGTGATGGTGGCTTCTCTATGTCAATCACCATAGTGCTCACCGTAAGAAGTACAGGGGTGTGGTCCGAACTACTGTCCAGGCATGGTTCAGCCTTGAGATAATGTTTAGACAGACCCTTGATAACAAAGAAGTCCAGGAGATCTGGAATCTTACCGGTGTCAGTGGGCCAGTAGGTTGGTGATGCTGCGGACATTGCATAAAGGTTATTAACTGTCAAACAGTTTTGCAGTTGCCTGCCTCTAGTTGTAGTTAATCTAGACCCCCAGTGTGTATGTTTCGCGTTCCAGTCTCCGCCAGCAATAAATCGCCCACCCAGCGTTTTAAAGAAGAGGGAGAACATTGTGTCATTTATTTTGTGTTTTGGCGGGCAATATACAGCAGCAATATTGAAGAATCCGGTGCTGTCTTCTAAGGCAACTACTGTCGCCTGAATTGCCTCTGTTTTAAATTCAGGAAGAAGATGATGTTTAACAGTATCACGTATTATGATAGCTGTTCCGGCATGTCCCGTCCCATCAGGATGATTAGTGATGTAGGTCTTATATCCTCTGATCTTTATGTTACTTGAGCTGGTGCAGTGGGCTTCAGAGATAAGGACAGTATCAAGTTTATGTGTTCTTATAAGTAGCTCTACTTCGTCTTTATTGGGAGCTAATCCGTTTGGGTTCCAGGTTGCCAGTCGTAGAACAGTCATTTTGTTAATTTGGTAATCAGTGTTGTTATGAGCTGCATTAACGTGCCCATTTGTTGTAGTATTAAATCGAATTGTTGTGTTTGCTTTGCGAGTATTTTTTCAAGGTAGGAAGTGCTTTGGGGCTCTGTGATAGGGGGTTGTTCTTGTTGGATATTCTTAGTTTTTGTCCATGATGGTGGGCCATGGGCCCATGAGTTAGTAATTTTGCTGTCTTCTGTATAGTTATTTACTGGAGCAATTGCTGGTAATGTTGGCTTTAATGTGGTCTTAAGATTTTCCTGTTTCTTCTTTGGTTGAAATGGTTTCATCTTTCTGGCTAAGATTTCTTGATAAACCTCGCACCCTTTATGATTAGCTGGATGAGGACCATGGCACAAGGCACAAGTAGCAGGGGTATTTCTGTCATGTTTGTTGCATTCTGATGTTTTATGCGGTTGTGCACATTTGACACAACGGAAGGGTCTTGTGCAGTAGTTTTTCGTGTGTCCATACTGCTGGCATCTGTGGCACTGCACAATGGTTCTACTTTTTTTGGGGTCCTCTATCTGAACTGATTGGTGGTATATATATTTTAGTTCCTTGACTGCTTTGTTTTTTGGTCCAGGTAGGAGGTTAACAAAGAATGTGGAAGTTGGTATTTTTTCAGGGCCATACTTGGCATTGATCACTTCTCCTACAACAGTGTTTCCAGTGCTTTCGATAGCTTCAATCACTTCGCTAATTGGAGTAGTATGATGAAGGTTCTTTATAACTATCCTAAAGTTTCTTTCGTCTTTCCTTCTGAAAGTATGACCAATCAGTCCTTTTTCACGAACAAGGCAGATAAGTTTTTTATACACCTCAACTTCGTTACAGCTGATTCTTATTTGGTTTCGGTTGACTACTTTGAAAGTGAATTGGTCCCTTTCCACTGCAGTTTTTAACAAATCAGTAAGCTTTCCAACATCAGTCACACCATACAGTACTATTGGCGGAGGTTTGCTGGGTTTTTTTGGTGTTATTTCATCTTCCTTTTCCGTGAGGTCAATAGTTAATGAGCTGAAACTGTTTGAGGTTTTGTGTTCCTTCTGGAGATGTAGTAATTTTCCTCTTTTTTCTATGACTAGGCACTTTTTGCCATTCAGGTGGATTGAGGGTTGCTGGTGTAGTGGTTTCTTCTTTTTCATTTCCTATAATTGAATCATCCTCCCTTTGATCCGTCTTTTCGGTAGGTTCCGGTAGCTGTTTTTCTCCTACAGAAGTACTCCTTGGCCTGGTGTTGAACAAGCCTGGGTGAAAAGCTTGTTGTACCATCTTCTTATCACTACGTGCAAGCAAAATTTTGCCTCCCCCAGATACGGTGAGGCTGTCTGAGTTTCCCTGTGGGCTCTTCTCAGAGAAGGATCCTCCAGCACGGCTGGTACCTTCCTGGGGCATTTTGTTTTCGAATCCTGCTTTCATTGTATTTTTTCGGCATACTTATCGGGTATGCGCCCTGGCCTTTGGGAAGTCTATATACAAGGCGGCCCATTTGGTTTATTGTTTGGAGTACCTTCTCCTAGACCAACAGCCACCCAAGGCTCACGAGGTTGGTCTCCCCGGGTCAGAGCTTCGATTAGAGTGGCGGCTCCTCCTCGCCACTGTCATCCACACGTCATTGGGTATAGCGCTACTTTATAGGAGTTGGCCCGCCATGGCCAACCCCAGCACCCCTCCGTTGGACCGCCCAATTGTCCGCGACAGCACAAGGCTGCTAGCTCCCATATCTGGAAGCCGTTCCGCTATCCGCAACCTGCGACGCGTGTGGCGGCATAGGGCATATGCCTCTGGGAATGTGGCCCAGTACCACACAAAGGAAAAATTGCAAAAAAAAACGTAAATTTTTAGTTACACCATAGAATTAAAATATTTTTAATAATTTTAAAGGTTCCCGTTCCTCATGAACCCGTTGAGATATAAAATTGAAATTCATATCAAATGCTCAAGTCAAAAGTAAAGGGTACTCCCAGTCGATCTAGAGTCTTGAAATTTGGCATAAGGCAACTTTTTATAGAACATAGGAAAAATTGCGAAAACCTTAAATTTTTAGTTATATCACATATTTTTAAATAATTTAGGGTTCCGAATCAACCTGTAGGTATATACCTACAGGTTGATTCGGAACCCTCGGTGAGCGAGTTAGTCAAGGTTTAATGAAACCGAATTTCCAAAAAATATATTTATTTGGAAAGCAAGGTGTTTACAGAGTCGATGGCGAGAACAGAATGAATAAAATACAATTGTAAACTTATAAACTAAGTACATCCAATATGGTTTCCACAGGTTTCATATACCTGGGAACCAAGTGACAATCAGCATTATTTGTTCTAGAACATTCGATGGTTACACGGGTTTCCAGTAACAAGTATTATAAAGTTGGAGTCAGCATAATTTGTTCTAGAACTTTCCATTAAGTTTCTCACGCTGCCTTACGCGTGTTATGTAAAATGCTATGTTAGCCCCTTCATATGGTATATAGGTTATTTAGGACTGAGTAGGCATATATCTATGGGAGTAGCATCCTTAACTCCTCCCCCCTTAGAGAGAAATCTGCTGGAGTTGGGTTACTTGGCTCCAGATGATTTCGTTTAAAAACATAAATCTTATTAAAGGCTTTAAATTTGACAATCAAAAATACAATTAGAATTACAAATATTATAACTATGACACTTACAGTCCATACACTGATGTCCTTGGTCACTATGATATCACTTTCATTTACACTTTCGCTGCTATATTTCGCACTATTTAAAATGTCTTTGATATCGTTGAGGTCCACACCTCGAAGGTCGACTTGGTTATCTTCCACTTTGATTTCTTCTTGTAGCGCCGGCATGTTGACAGGTCTCAATCGTAGGTTGACATCTGGTGTCCTTGTCTCGTAGATTTGGTTGATGATTTTCTCTCCTATTTGTGTCTCACAGTTTTGGTTGGGGATTACCAAAAATGTTCCTTGTAGGTTGTATCTCATAATTTCATCGTTGCAGTTTTCGGTGAGTATAACGTTTGCTTTAGCGAAGAGTAACCATATTCCATCAGCTACCATGTGGCTTCGTTCAATCTGTATAGAGTGGCGATTACATGCAGAATAGTTTTTCAGCAGTATGATTTGTTCGATGCACGTCGTTTCAGCGTACTGTATGATGTTTTCTTCCTTACATAGGACTCGTTCATCGTCTATCTGCTCGCACGGGCTAACTACAGGTTTGTATTTCAATCCATTCACTAAGAGGTAAGGGTATTTTGGAATTATGATAGAGGTTTTAAGTGTACTAGGATTGTATATGGGTATAGGGATTATTTTGTAATAACTATATGTGATCGTGTCTATTATGGGGACTTCTAATACAAAAACTAACTTATTACTATCTGAATACGCTTTTAACATAATCGTTTTTTTATAACTTAGTAAGCTTATCATTATCAAGTTTATAAACTAATCTATGGTATTTCTCTATTTCTACTTAAATGTTTAAAAGTTCTGTGGAATTAATTATTGATTGGTTTAAAATATGCAATCTACTAAACGCTATTGCTGTTTCAATTTCTTGTATAACGTTATAAATAGAACGAAAGTTATTTAAAATCTGGTATAAAGTATTCATTTGACTTACGATATTATGAATTTTTGTTCGATTGTACTGAAGTGTTTGTAATTGCGAAGTTTTTCTATTTAATTGTAATAAATTAAACTTCATGTCATCTGATATATTAACTAATTTATCAAATGCTTATTGCATAAGTGATACCTTTCTTTCTACTGAATGTTCTTTATTCTTAAGTTGACTAATTTCTAAGTTATATTTAATAGCATCTTCGTTATCGAGGTTGCTTGAAATTAATTTGATGATAGAACCTAACGGATTTTATAATCCTTTTACTAGGAACTATTTCTTTTAATCTATCTTTTTTAAGTTCCATAAATGATTCTGTCTGTAAAGTAAGACCTATAAGCTCATTCCGTGACTCGTTTTGTTCGTAAATTATATCTTTTAACCTAAAATATTGACGAATATTACTATCTAAGTACTTATCTAACTTTTCTAAATCTAACATCTTAAAAATAGTCCAATGATTTTTCCGAATCACTGCTGTACTTATCCGTATCGGCGCTATTCCAGGATTCTGACTCATATCTTCTATGTTTACGCTGTTTGCTAATCCCGCTAGCCACCTGTGGAGGACGTTTTATATTCTTTACTGCTACTTTCGTATTTCTCTTTTTAAGCTTTACAGGCACAATGTTCATATCTACTTTCCCTATTATGTTTGCCTTTTCATAACGTGGTTCTTCCTTAGCTTTTTGTGTCCTAGTCGTTTTCATAAATACAGTTTTGCCTTCTTTTAGGTTAGGTGGTTTTTCACCGCCTTTCTTTTCTTAGACCTTGACTTTATTATCTTTTATTTTATCGCTTATATATTCGTATATAAGCGATAAAATAAAAGATGTCATATGGCTTATATCGGCTCAGCGATAGCCTAGTGGAGAGACCGACAGACTGCTACGCAGACGGTCCGGGTTCGAATCCACGGCACGCACCAATGACTTTTCGGAGTTAAGTGCGTATTAAATTGCTAATTATCGCTTGCTAAACGGTGAAGAAAAACATCGTGAGGAAACCTGCATGTCTGAGAGTCCTCCATAATGTTCTTGAAAGACATGTGAAGTCTGCCAACCCGCACTTGGCCAGCGTGGTGGACTATGGCCTTACCCTTCTCATAGTGAGAAGAGGCCCGTGCCCAGCAGTGGGACAATATATATACAGGGCTGATGATGATGATGATGATGATATTCGTATAGGACTTTTAACCGTTTTCTATGGTCTAGTACAAGTTTCTGTAACAGATTTTTCTCCCTATCTATATCGAAAGCATTGCCTGAATCAGTATGGCCAAATACCATTTTGAAAGGTGTAAAATTGGTTTTACTGTGGATAGTGTTATTATAGGCCATGACAGCGTACGTCATTACCGAAGCTGCATCTTGATCTGTTTTTTCATACTTTGCTAGTCTGTGAATTTCTATAATTGTCGAGTGAAAACGCTCTACCATAGCCATAGAACTGGGATTGTTTGGAGTCCCTACATGCATTTCGATTTTATTTAAAGCTAACATTTCTTGTACAAGTTTATTGTCGAATTCTGTACCTGGGTAGCTACGTCTTATTTTTTTCGGCACCCCGTGCATGCTAAAATATTTAATTAATGCCTTCACTATTTCAGGTGTACTTCTATTTGGTATGTTAAAAGCTTGGGCTAACTTGCTAAAAGCATCTTCAATAGTTAGGTAGTAATTATTTTCTATATATAACAGCCGTGTGGTTGACGGCATAGAATACAAGTGTCACCACCCCCTATCTTCCCGTGGGTGTCGTAAGAGGCGACTAAGGGATAACACGATGCAAATATCATCTTTGCGTAGAGACGGAAAACTCGACATCAAACCCTATACGACTGCCTCGTTGGTCTCGCGGCATAAATGTGCGCGTGGGATCGGGAGGTCCCGGGTTCGATTCCTGGGTCGGGCAGTGTTATTGGGTTTTTCTGTCACGAAATTCTCAGTAGCAGCACGGAGTCTGGAAATGTGCCCGGTACGGCAATAGGCTCGCCCCTTATTACGTGGGACTAAAGTATATTAGGCGAAAAATGGGTGTAGAAATACACCTCTGCCTACCCCTTCGGGGATAAAAGGCGTGACGATATGTATGTATATATAACAAGTCCATAAAAACTTCCTCAAACGGCATGCATTGTGTTTGGGTAAGTTGTATGGTTGGTTTGATCGGTTTTCTGTCGTATTTCATTTTTCGAAATTGTTCACAGGCGTTTATGATAGCTGAAATTGTCTGTTTCATATAAGACTACCAGTAGTGTCTTTTTAGTTTGGTTAGCGTTTCTCTGATATCCCTGTGGACAGTTTTACCTTCATGATATTTTAATGTAATATCTCTTTGTTTATTTTCATCTGTAACATTAACTACTCTGTCTGTACACTTTATCAAATTTTGGGTACCTTTCTTATATAATTCTGTTACTACTTTAATAAATACTTTTCTAAAATCTTCCGTTTCAAAATAAATGTAATATTTGTGCTTAAAATCTACGTATTTTTTAAGAAAGTTCTTAAGTAAATGTTCGTTGTTAGCAACTGGTATATGTATTTCTATTATTCGTTGATTATTATTTGAAATATCCTTCACACAAATATCGTCTTTGTACCAAGTATGGACGAGTATTTGTCTAGGCTTAGAATCTACTGCTTCGTTTAATATAGGTATTCCCTCGTGTTCTCTATTTGTTATTAAATGGGCCGTAGCTCCATCATCTGAATCTGATATATCATAAACTGGTTCTTCTTTACGCCTTACACTTAGTTTTACAGCTTCTGAATCTGAGTCTGACAAGGAAATTATTTTGTCGTTGTGGTTACTACTCTTATCAATATTAACTTGCATTGATTCGTTATCGTTGTCTAACGCGTTAACCTTAATTTCTCTAGCTTTCAGACCATTCATGTTCACAATAATGCTACCATTTTCAGTGTTAATGCTATTAATTTTGACACGTGATTACGCATCGGCATTGGAGTTTTGTGACCCTTTCTTATAATTGATTTCAAATCGTATTATTCTAGTCTTAAGTGCCAACGCATAAGTTTACTATTTGATTCCTTTAGTGAATACAACCAGGCCAGAGGTCTAGGGTCTGTGTAAATATAAAACTTTTTACCCCATAAGTATGGTCTAAAGTATTAGACCGCCCATATAACTGCTAAAAGCTCCTTCTCTATGGTACTGTATCTAGACTCTGTATCACTTAGAGTTCTGCTGGCATACGCGACTGGTCTATCTGAACCTATAGGACCCTGAGAAAGTACTGCCCCGATTGCAAAGTTTGATGCATCCATGGTCAGAGTAAAGGGCTTACTAAAGTCTGGAAATTGTAGTAATGGGGCATTGGTTAATAGTTTTTACATGTTTCAAAACTTTCTATATATGCCTCATTTAATTCTATTTTGCTGCCTTTTTTTCAAACATACTGTAAGTGGTCTAGTGATCTTCGCGAAATGATAAATTTCCTATAATCTTAATATATAAAATCCTTGCGTTACTGACTGACTGACAGACACGCTACAGCCGAAACTATTAAGCGCAGGAAGCTGAAATTTGGCATGTTTGTTCCTTGGGGAGCGTAGGGTTCCAATAAGAAGGGATTGCCCGAAATTCCCACGGGATCGGCCAAAACAGGTAAATTTAAAAAAATGCAGGCGAAGCTGCTGGCGTCCTCTAGTATCCTATAAGAGCAAGAAAACTTTTGATTTCGGTCGTAGTTTTGGGGATTGGATATTTTAGTACCGCATCTATCTTATCATTGTTGGGCTTAAGCCCTTCACTTGTTATCGTGTGGCCTAAGTAATGTACCTCTTTGCGTAAGAAATGAGACTTATCTAGTTGTAGTTTTAAGTTAGTTAGTCGAAATCTATCGAATACTGCTCTAAGTTTTTCGTTATGTTCTTGGATACTTCTCGCGAAAATTATGACGTCGTCAAAGTATACCAAGCAATGTATACCCTGTAGGCCTCTCAGTACGTTATCAATAGCATGTTAAAACGTCGCGGGTGCGGTTTTTAGCCCAAATGGAATTCTATTAAACTGATAATGTCCGAACGGTGTACTAAAAGCTGTTTTTGCTCTATCCTCTTTTTCTACTTCAATTTGGTGGTACTCGCTTGCCAAATCGAGTGTAGTGAAATATATCGTGGGTATAATGGAAGAACTAAATAACTCAGATTTTGGCCAAATTGACCTTTTACCATTTTCGTAAACCCCAAAATTTGCCGCATCTTTTGGTCTAACAAACATTCTTATATCTTAACCCAGTCCAAAAATAAAACCATTTTTGTGTTTCAATTGTAGAAATAGATAATTATGTGTAAATGAACATTATACATTAGTATAAAAAATGACTAACTCTGTAAATAAATGAACAACTGTGATTTCTGATCACTTGAGTATGAAATGAATTAGCTAAATTGAGTTATTTAGTTCTTCCACGCACGAAAATATTTTAATGAAACTAATCAAGTTGAAGGAAAACTAAACAACTTGAGTTATTTAATTCGGGCCTTCATGAGCGTTCTTTCGTTTATAAATAAGTGTTTTTATTTATTTTTTCTTCGAGAAAATATAAATTTATAAGAGATCCCAATCAAATAAATATAAATAAGTGCAATTATTTAATATTTCTATTTATAGTATATGCAGGTAAGCAAAGTTATCGTGCAATTCAGTAGTACAAATTAGCGCGAAATAATGTAAACCTATAGATCAACCATTCTCAAAGTGTGCTCCGCGAAATGCCAGGGCTCCACGAAGCAACTTTAGAGGCTCCACGACAATTTTGCTCCAATTAAAATAAAATCACCTAAATATAACTAAATCATTAGGTAGCAGAATACAGCAAAATGATCGATTTAGATTCTTAACTCACTGCAACTTAAAGTAGGTAGTACGTGATGTTTTTACCGGCGATTCAGTACAATCGGGTAATTATAGTATAAACAGATATACTATTATTGGATATATTATGTTACTAAGATAGGCAGCGATAGTCTAGTGGAGATATCAACAGAGTGCGATTCACAGGGCTCGGGTTAAAATTCTAGGCAGTAAATTTTCGAAGTAATGTGTTTAAATTGTTAATTATGGCTTGCCTAGTGCCTTAGAGAGCAGCTCTTTAAGTCTGGGTGGTGTGGACACCCCTCCCACTTTTTTCTGACATCAAGATTTAATGTCTTCCAGCCACCGGTGCAGGCTAGGTTTCTTATAGGTTTAAGTTCCTTGGGCCTAATCCATATAGAGCATACTTTTTCATAGGTTATTTAGAAATCCGAAGAGTAAAACCAACCACTGTGGCTGGCTTTTGTGGATTACAAAAATGCCTTCAACTCCATTGAAATTGGGCTGACTGCGATGCACTGCCTCCACTACATGTCTCTCAGAAAGCTATGAAAAAGACAATGCAAGGGATTTCGCTGATGGATAATTTCCGGCACGAGATTATCCGGTAGAAGACCCAAGTAACTGACATAGTTTGGACTTATAGAAAATGTAATGGGGGAACTTATGGACTGTCGATTAAAAAGCAGGTTCTTAAATTAAGGCCACGCCTTAGCGAGCGTAGTGTTGGCCGCCAGAATGGGTCTTGTGGCAAACCCTGGGGTGGCCCACCTCTAGGAGTGATAGGCTGATGAAATGAGTTAAATAAGAAGTAGTTAATATAATTGTTTGACCATTATACGCAAGGGGGCGTATAATGGTCAAACACAACAAATAATGGCCTATTATGAAAGCCTAAAGGTGAGAAAATACCTCGCGAGATAGCGAGCAAGCCGTGACGTGGCAAACCGAAGAGGTAGACAGAAGTTGTAATAAAATTGATACACCCACATTTGGCCATGTCATGCATTTATAGGTCCTACGTAAAAAGGGGGTCTATTGACGTTGCCGGGCACATTGCCAGACTTTGTTCTACTACTGAGAATTCGGAAAAATCAGTTACCTACACTCTTGCTTAACCCGCGAATCGAACTCAAGACATCTTGATCAACAGACGCATAGGTTATTACTGGGCCATGGAGGCAATCAGCGACAAAATAAATATAAAATATACGAAAATTTATGTCATCAATATTGTCTTTTCTGCAAATATGGACCTTTTTGCACAACTTCAATTTGTCTAGTAAGCGTAGTATGCTGCAGTAATAGTTATCCCTTTCGATCTCTCTCCATGAACATCCCAAAAAACAGTCAGCATCTCTTTTTCAGCCGAAAAAACGGCCTTTGTCCTTTGGAGTCGGTTCCTCCTCAGCAATTTACTGTTTGGAAAGTATTTTTGATTGGGCGTATAATGGTGTATCCAGTTTTCATCTATAGTCATTAATTGGACCAAAACTTGGATTTATTAGGCCTAAACTACGCAAACAGAGCATTAAAAAGTGTTCATTCGAACGCGGTTTTGGTCTTAACGTGAGCAAACGTGGCACCCATCGCGCTGGGAGCTTGCTCATGCTTAAATCTTGATTTAATATGTAACTAATATGTACATGTTTGTCATTTTCATAGCCTTTCCTATCTCTTTTACTCAATTCCGCGGTCGTCTGGCACTATTTGGTGAAATTTAGCGAGGTTATCGTCAGTGGTTGCAGTTTTCCACGTCCCGGACCTTCACCTGTATCCCTAGCTCTTACCACCAGGTTTAAATTCAGCTGCCCAAAATTTCATTATGGTAAATGATGGAGCAGAGAGACCGCGATAGCATAGTGGAGGTACCAATGGCAGTCCGTGCAGACGATATCGAGTTCGAATCCACGGCACGCACCATTGACTTTTCAAAGTTAAGTGCGTATTAAATTGTTAATTATCGCTTGCCCCGTGCCTCGGAGCACGTTAAGCCGCGTCGATCCTGTCATGAAGATCTTTGACAATCGTTACGGGGAGTCAGTATCCTCAAATAAACTGATACTGGTATAAACCATGGAATATCGCTATCCCTTTAGGTTGCGGAGGTCAAACGGAAGTCGCTCTGTGGAAAAGTTGATATTCTGTCATATAAAGTTAGACCAGTAAGCGGACCTCGGGCTCTAATGCTATAACGCTAGGGCGATGATCATGGAGCAGAAAGTACCATAGTTAGAGTTTTAATCAAATTTAAATGGCGTCGGCGTATTTTCTTTTTAAAACAAGAATTTAATGACAAGTCGATACAAAATTTCTCATTTTCACAAAAAACTCTCACATCGACTCAATATTGTGTGACTGTCAAACAGCAACTACTGGTATAAAATAGCTAAACGGTGGGTTACTGCCACAGGAAGTACAGTTACATCCACAACACTTTTTTGACGAGTAAAGTTTCCAACCTCAACCTGAAGGAAGCAGCTTCAGGTTGAGGTCGGAAACTTTTCAGACCACCTTAGTATGTTTTAATGCAAAGGAAAGTTATTTTTGTTTTAGTTTTTTTTAAAACATAAAAGACTTTATTTATTTTCCAAACAAAATCAACTATATATATTACATAAGAAGCAACTTAATTATGTCCTAAAATTAAAATAAGCCTATTTAATATATACAATACGAAAAATAAATTAAAATTAAATTTAGAAGGCGTCATGGAAGTCATCCGCATCGCAGTCAATCGGAAGCGTGCCCAGAAGACTGGCGGCATTGCCTCGTTGTATAGCAATGCTTATCTTTTGTGCTAAATACGTGCCAGCCCTCTGGTCACCCGAGGCGTTGATCGTTCTCTTTGCGAGATCCCTAAAAAGGGATCTCGCACTTGGACCCCATGGCCCCAAGGTTTCGACCCCAAACGGCTCAAACACATAATCTCCTACAAGATTTACGTATTTGCGCCGTTTGAGGATCTCTGCTGAAGCAGCAGCAGCGCCCGCACAACCTGCTGTGCTGGAAAGATGGGATGGCGCAAGGGTATCGACACATGTCGCGTCCCATACCAAAGGCCTACCCAGCTTCCACGGCAGTAAAGACATCCCGTCCGGTCTCTTGCCATCGTCGCGTGCCAAGCCCTGAGGTTCAAGTTGGGCTGGAACGCCAGCGGTGACAAGAGCACGGCGCAGAATGTCGTTGAGGTTGGCGTGTCGTGAAATACGACCCGCGCTCCTGCTGCATGACAGACCATGGTGACCAAGGCTATCGACAGCCTCTCCGCAGTGACAGCGATGCGGAGAGACACATGACGCGCCTAAACGGAGGCAAGTAGCGAAGCGGAAGGTTGTATCGTCCAACATGGTACCTATATTGGACGATGGCAGTGCCTGAAGCCAGAGGCCCGATTCCCATTCTCCCACAGCCAACAGGCGAGCACGCTCCGCAGCGTTGGCCGATGTATTGAGGAGTTTTTCTCGTACCACGCTGCAAAGCGGCCCATCCCATTGCCTCTGGGAGAACAAGTTTCGGGGTAACTCAGTTCCTGGACAAGAATTTCTCCAAGCGTTCATGGCATCGGCCTTACACGGCACCTCAGAATCAACCAGTGAAGGTGCTAAGATTTTCCTGGTCAATTCTGCAGTGCTGTGGACCGATGACAAGAACGCTGGCAGGCTTACGTCAGAAATTTTGCGAACGCCGAGGCCGCCTAATCGCACAGGTAAGGACGCTTGTTGCCACACTCGGTCGTTCAGAGCCACATTCAAAATTTTACTTAGGGTATTCTGTATAATTTTGTCAATTTGAATGAGTGGAGTCGGATTTTTCCAAAAAGGTGAAGACCGTAACGCGTGTGTAAATTTAGGGACAAAAAGACAATATCGAATAATAGTAAAAGCCGAATGTATATTAATTTTGAGTAGCCTGTCTGAAACATCATTAAAATTTTGAATTTTTTCCTGTATAAAGGAATCAAAACCGTCGTCTAAAATTGGGGACCCCAGGAGGCGAAGAGAACTTTTTTCAACTTGGGTGATATTGGGTGCCAGATATTGGAATTTTGAAAGAATAGAGGATTTATCTAAATTGTCATTAATAAAAATTCCGCATTTGCTTGTATTCAACTCTAAGCCTATGGATAAAAATTTCGATTTCAGGAATGCCAGATCTTGATATACAGTATTTACGTCACCTCCCAGGGTTCCATCATCGAGGTACCAGATGTTTAATTTTGAATTTAGTTGGTTTATAACTGGATGGATGGCCAAACTAAAAATTTGTGGTCCAAGAGGGTCACCTTGTTGACAACCGACGGCAGATTCTAAAAGATGTTCCTTGTATATTAATTTAGAAGGGTGTCTGTAACATTTCCAAAGAAAATTGTAGATTTGGGGTGTTTCCAATTTAACTTGTGTCAACAAGGTGTCTCTATTGACTGAGTTAAAGGCATTCTTTAGGTCAACCTTCAAGACAACCTCACCTCCATTACAGTCAAGGTACGTTGACAAGGCATGTACAGCAGCCTCGCAGCCTCCTTTAGAACCAAATCCCAGCTGTTGTGGCTGAAATTTATAAGAAAAGCTGGTGTTAAAATGGCGACAGCATATTTTAGCTGCCATACGCCTGTACGTGCACCCCACGGCAATGGGACGAATGCCACCATCCCGCTTTCGTAAGGCGCACAGATTAGCGCCATACAAAACGTCGACGATGGCATCGTTCACATTGCCGGAGAGCATGAGATTAGTTAATGCCGTTAGCCCACTCAAAAGCGAGTCGCCGGCCGCCCCGGCGCTTGAACACACAAGATCCTTAAGATGTTGTTGTGTCAAGCCGTCGAGACCACCAGCAGACCCGCTCTGGAAGGAGCCAACGCCACCAACCACGTCCTTGGCTGTAATGCTGAGAAAGCCCGAGTCAGCGCTAGGTGGCTCAGGAAAGGAGAAGTTATCCCCTGGCGCTGGATGCTTGCTCTGCAGACTTGCGAGTGTGTCGGCAGAGCAAGGCGCCACCACATCGCTACTGAATAAGAGCCTGGACGCTCCCCTGATGTCACCTTCCCTTAGTTTCGACTCTACATGATGGAAGATGGTGCTGTTGCGGTGAGTTTTGGGAGGATGGTATTTTAATTTTGATGCCGAAATATTGCAGTTTTCTTTAATTTTTGTTGTTAAAGTTTTTTTTGTAAGCCGGTCTCCTTGAGCATGTAGAATTCTATAAGGGAAAGTGAGTAGCTGTTCCCAAGCCGTAATAGAATTCTCCCGGATGACAAGGCCTATGCAATGTGCTAGGTTTTGAGCCACTGAAGGCGCACCACGGGGAATTCTCTTCAGGATCGGAATGGAATTTTTTAGCTGACTTAAATACTGCCAAAAGGGAATTTTAGGGGCGTCTGTGGGATTGTTCTGTGTAGTACTAGTGGAAGTAGTGGGGCCGGAAAGTACATTTTGGTTTTTGTGAATTTTTCCTAAATGTACTTTGAGGCCCCGCTCACCTTTGAACAAACGTGCTTGGGGATAGATGGGGCAGCGCACCAGGGTAGTCGGTGTGTAAAGTTGACTGGCACTTACCTCCTCATCGCTTTTGCCACCGTTATACGACATAAATTACACAATTCACTAAAAATAAACTTATAGCTAAAATATAATATCAAAAACAATCAACACAATAGACACTGACGTTTGTCAAGCACTTTAATATTATTATTGTCCGTGGCGGCGGTCCTTTGCCATCGGCCAGTGCGCTAGCGGAGGCCGGCATGGTGGCACATTAGAGCTGTACGTTTCGGTGCACTTCGGTGAGCCCGAAACGGCGCTCCTCACACCAGCCAGCAAGAAATATTTTTTCCCGATGCAACGGTTTCGACGTATTTGGCTCTATTCACTTTTCTTAGTGATCAAACATTGGAGCGGGTGAAACCACTTTATGTTTATTCAACCAGATATCGTCACCACTCTGTTGGCTATTAATAATTGTAGCAAAATGAAAAAAATAATAATATTTTAACGGAATATAAAAATTTTCCTGCCGCTCCGTTCAGCTGTCAATGTCACACTGGACAGAAAAAAGGTTGTTTTAGTTGATTTTAGAAGATTTATAATATGTAATTTATTTGATTTTATTACATAATTATAATATTTTGTTGCCATACCGAATTCTGTTAATTTTGATAGTGTAATTTTACGTTTATTTTTTTATATATACAGTGTTACTACTTCCAATCCAGGTTATTTATTTCATGTGAGATCAATAATTAGTGATAAAATTTCACAAATAAATTAAAAAAAAATGTTTATTGTCACAAATAAACTATCACTAAAGATGCCTAACTCTCGTGTTTAAATATTTCTGTAGGTTCAAAACTCAATAAGTGTACTTAGTTGACCCAAATTCATATATTCACATTCATCTTATGTGTGGGAAAACTAAATAACTACATTATAGAATTAGCTAACTACGGTATGTTTGCAATATCTTGGTGTGGCAAAATTGGATAACTTGGTTTTTTATTTTATTATTTTTTTGGTTCATGATAAAAGTTAGTTTTATCAAGCATAGAATCGACAGTAAACATACTTAAAGTATATAAAATCGCCGATGGTAAAATTGTTCTCCATTTCTTAGTGATGTAAAAAAAAGTGTCAAAAAACAGTAAATCGCGATTATCTCGAAACTTGAAATTTTGAGTTATTCACTTCTTCCATTATACCCACGATATACTCTTTTCTAATATATCAAAAACGTCATTGATATTAGGAAGAGGGTATTTATCATCAATGGTAATGTCGTTGAGGCGTCTATAGTCAACTACCATTCTCCATTTTTGTTTGCCTGAACTATCAATTTTTTTAGGTACTAAGTGTACCGGTGCACTCCACGGTGAAAATGATTTTTCGATAACGTTATCTCTTAAAATTTTATCCACTTGGCTTCTAATTTCTTCAGTTTATATTGGAGGTAACCTATGTGTTTTAATATGAATAGGATCTTCATTTTTTGTTCTGATGTTATGTTTAACCTCATTTGTGAACGACAATGGCACGTCTTCATAATAAAATATATCCTTATACTCAGTACAAATATTTAAAATCGATCACATGAACGAAGAGTTCCTCTTCGTTCATGTGATCCACTTTTACCTTGGCAAGGTTATCCGTTAAAAGCTTATCCAGCCTATTACCATCACTATTATTAAAATTTAAACTTAATTAATTATTTAATGAACTATCTTCGATATACTGTTCGACCTTGAACGGACTGGTTACTGTTAATTCCATTTGTACATCTGTATAATTTTGAATGACAGTTGTAGCAAATCCATTTATACACGTGACTAAGGCCGTTGGCATCCTAACCCCATCACAAAATTTCACAAAATTTAAAATACCTTCGCCGTTTAACAAATTAACTGGAAGTTCGACCCTTAATTCGCTTCGCGGCGGTATTACATAAAGTTCATGAACGGGTGGGCTATAAATAATAGGTATACATGTGTCCTTCGTAATTAACCTTTGGTTTTTCATATCGATGTTCGCATGGAGTTATGTTAATAAATCACTACCTATAAGACCATCGAACCTATTATCTACACTATAAAAATAAAACTTATGCCATTCCTGACTTCTAAATATTCTAGGTAAAGGTATATATGTAACCTCGTTATGTCTACTACTAGCGTGGGTGCTTACGACTTCAAACACTTGAAACTTTTTGAAGTTTCAAAATTGTTGATTTGCTAACTTCGGGCTTAAAAATGAACGTTGACTGCCTGTATCCAGCATAAAAATTGCATTAAGTTCTGGAATACGTATATGAGGCAGATTTAACACATTATAATTTAAGTTTATTCGCTCTGATGTGTAGAAGCCCTTATACAAAAATTTTCTACCTGTTCATTATCATTAGAAGTGCTCGGCAAAACATTATATTCATTATCATTACGGTCCGTATAATTAACACGCCTAGTACTAGCCGTTCGCATTGTGACGTCAGTATTGCAACCTGATCCATTTGGTAGCGGCTGTGCCTGATGCAGCCTGCGCGGTGCGTTATCAGTGAATTCTCGCTGATGCAACTGTGGCCTTGATTGCTCGAATGAGTTGTTATAATTATTATGGAATGGATTATTATTGTAAGAAGTATAGTTCTGCTGCCTATTAACGTTTCCAAATTGGGATGAACTATTCGAAAAATTATTATTATATAAATTATTTCTATTACGTATTGGTAACGCATTGTTAAACGAGTTATTATTAAAATTACGATTCGGCGCTATGTTATTATTGTAGCGTTGCGTATTTGGTGTGCTAGTGCTCGCGCCATGCGTCGCCTGTGAGTTATAGTTACTAAAGGTATTACCACCCTAGAAGTTGTGATTAAATTTATTTGACCTTGGATTTTTCTGCTCATGAACTTCTTGAAAGTTTTGTTCTTCCAAAACAATCTTAAGTGCATCTTCCAGTGTAGTAAACTCTTTTAATCGTACTAATCTAACTAAATATTGTGGTAAATTAAAAAGAAAAACATTTAAGGAAAGGTTTGTGTAAATATTTTGTTTGGTTATCCTGTCCTCGGTAGCCAAATCAGACTCGTTGACCTTCGCAATTAAAATACTTCGTAATTGTTGAATTCGGTGGCAAAAGTCTAAATAACTTTCGCCTCTATTTATCTTCACGCTTTCTTATTCTAGGACCAGACAGTCTTCTGTCCTTGGGTCCCCGAAATGGTCCTGTAAAACATTTTTTAATGCTGCCCAGCTCTGTATAGAGTCTCGTTCCCCAATTAAATTGGCAGCTTCCCCGCTTAATCTACTAGTTATCGCGTGGAACAAGTATTCGTTTTTTATTTCATTTCCACGGTATAAATTAATAATGTATTCTGTCTTACGAATGAATAACGATAGGAGCCTTGACTCACCACTGAATAAAGGTATAATATTTAATACACCGGGTGGAACAGCAACAATACCTACTTGTCCTTCCATTTTATAATACTAAATTTACTTATTTAACACACAAAAGAATAATATAGAATAATAGCTATAAACTAACGTGAAAATTTTATCACTTTACTCTAAAATATGCTACGTCCTAACGGGCGTTTTCTAATCCCTTGTAAAACATGGATCACATATAATAATCACCAGGAGAATACACAGGAAAATTTACAGGATAGTGAAAAGATTTACTCACATAACCCGCAGCTTTTCCGCTCGCCTTCTGTGATCGTTTATTCTGCTCCGCTGACCCTGCGCCGTGGCTGTCCTTGACGAATTTATTTGGTTCGCCGACCCGTTGAATCGTAGAAACGAACGTTGGTTTCTTCTTAGCTCCCGAAAATATCGATTCGCGAAGGCACAGAGGACCCAACGACAAGGTCGCTTACAGGCTGCGCCAGTCAAGGTTTAATGAAACCGAATTTCCAAAAAATATATTTATTTGGAAAGCAAGGTGTTTACAGAGTCGATGGCGAGAACAGAATGAATAAAATACAATTGTAAACTTATAAACTACGTACATCCAATATGGTTTCCACAGGTTTCATATATCTGGGAACCAAGTGACAATCAGCATTATTTGTTCTAGAACATTCGATGGTTACACGGGTTTCCAGTAACAAGTATTATAAAGTTGGAGTCAGCATAATTTGTTCTAGAACTTTCCATTAAGTTTCTCACGCTGCCTTACGCGTGTTATGTAAAATGCTATGTTAGCCCCTTCATATGGTATATATATATATACCTCCACGACCGATTTCGGCCACGGCGACCTCTTCAACTCCCTTCTAGCTGTCGTAGGTGTGCTCGTGTATGGCTATCTAATATAGCCGATCTTATTTGCAAAAGTTCGCGCACAATGCGGACAAGTGAGCACACCGTTGCAGTAATTATATATTATTGCACAAGGTGGGCGTGCCTTCAGTTTATCGCGTCGAGCATCTAATAAAGAGCAGCGATTCTCTTCAAAGCTTTTGACTCTGGTTTTAACCAAAGTCCTCCAATCCTGTCGCTGACAAGCTCTCCGCTCCCACCCCCACGGCTCAATGTCGCACTTTTTCATATGGCGCTTAAGTACATCTTTATACCTAAGGAGTTGTCCACCATGCTCACGCTTGCCCTCCTCAAGTTCAGAGAAAAAGATGCACTTTGCCAAACGTTGATCGTTCATTCGCGACACGTGTCCGCACCAACGGAGTTGTCTCTTATAAGATAGGCCTCCATCCCCATAATATTGGCTCTACGCAGCACTTCCGTGTTCCGAATGCGATCAGACCAACTGATGTTTAATATTTTGCGCAGACATTTAAGATGGAATCGATCCAGCGTTCGTATATGGCGGCGGTAAACGGTCCATGACTCTGATGAGTATAATAAACTTGGTAACACCACCGCCCTATATACGTCAATTTTGGTAGCCAGCCTCAAATCATGTGAGCTAAAAACCTTTCGATCCAGTTTACCGAATACCGCAGCTGCGGCACCAATCCGACTGTTGATCTCAGCATCAAGGTCGCACTTGGATGTTATAGTGCTCCCCAGATAACGAAAAGTATTGACCTGCTTAAGTACATCATTGCCAAGTTTGATGGTCAGTGTCTCTTGACCGTGGATGTCTACAGACATCACTTCCGTCTTTTTGACATTAATTTTTAGACCAAAACTACGGCAGGACTCGTAGAAGGTGGTCATAAGTTGCTGCAGGCCATCTGGAGAGTCGGTCACAAAGCATAAATCATCTGCATAGACAATTTCTGTAATAAGTGCATAAGACACTTTAGTACGAGCCTTGAGTCTAGCTAAGTTAAACAGATTGCCACTATTGCGGAAGCGGATGCGAATCCCTTCAGGGGTTGTCCGTAACACTTACTGAACTACAACAGCAAAGTATAACGCAAACAGTGTGGGTGCGAGAACACACCCTTGCTTTACCCCACAGGTAACGGGGAAGAATTCTGACTGATCTGCGTTTACAGCGATGCAGCTCTGCATGTCATCATGCAGGAGTCTTAAAAGTCTCACAAACTTCTCAGTGCATCCAAGTTTCTGCAGTACTATCCAGAGGGCTTCTCGTGGGACACTATCAAAAGCCTTCTCAAGATCAACAAAACAGGGATACATATTGCGACCTTGTTCTCTGCTTTTTTCCTGTAGTTGACGCAATGAGAAAATCGCCTCACAAGTACCACGGGCAGGCCGAAAGCCAAACTGGGATTCTGGTAGAATCTTTTCAGATATATTCCTGAGGCGGTTTAGGAGAACTCTGGCGAAGACTTTGCCAGGAACTGAAAGAAGAGAAATACCGCGGTAAGAACCGCAGTCAGCTCGGTCACCTTTGCCGTTATATAGAGTCCGAATGAGAGATACTTTAAAATTGTTAGGGACTTGTTCTTGTTCCCACATAACGACAAAAAGTTTCTACATCGCCAAATACAAATCCTCACCGCCATACTTCAGTAGTTCGCCCGCTATGCAGTCTACACCAACCGCGCGCTTATTTTGCTGCTGTTTTATAGCTAGAGCAACCTCGTCAAGTAGCAACGGCTGATCAAGTTCAAGGGCATAAGGGTGTTGAGGTAAGGAGCGAAGGTGGTCTAGGTCGACAGAATGATCCGCGTTAAATAATTTCTTAAAATGTTCCACCCACCGCTCGAGTTTTTCCTCCCTGCCTTTAAGAAGCCCTTCGCCATTGTTCGGCTTGAGAGGGACTTTTACTGTGGAGGATATGCTGAGTAGGTTTCGTACCTCAGTATAAAACTCACCAAGCTGGTTGGTGTCAGCGAGCCACTGTAGATGACGAGCCCTCTCTTGCCATCATCTCTCCTTCGCTTTCCGCGTTAGTTTACGCAGCTCCATATCACTACAACGTATTTCCGCTTGTGTTCTGCTGTGCTGCCTCAGGAGCCGACGGTGTTTATCAATAGCGTCCATTAGTACCTCATCATTCTCATCAAACCAGTCCTCATGTTTTCGGACTCTCAGGCCCAAAGTTAATCGAGCGGTTCGGAGAATATGAGAAGAAAGGGACTCCCAGACAGTATTGGCCTCGCCGAATTTTAGATCGAGGGGCAGCAAGGCAGAGCTCAAGGTTTCGGCATAGTTTGCCCTCGTGTTAGCATCTTGGAGTCGTTCAAGCTTAAGAAGCTCCTGTTTTGACCGCTGCGATCTAGGAGGACGTCGAAGACAAAGACGTAGCTTCGTGATAAGGAGTCGGTGATCAGTCCAACAGTGAGCACCACGCATGACGCGGGTAACTTGGACTTGGGAAAGGTCTTTTTGACGCCCCCCTCTATGGGATCTCCACCTTGTCGTGGTGGGGGGGCTCAGTAACCGTGGGTTGGTTACCCGCGGTGAAGCTAAGAGGGATCCAGGAGGGGACGCTCCGCGAGGGCTTGACGGGGCCTGCGCAGGATGCGTCCAACGGTGCGGGTGCGGGGGACAGTTCTGTCTGTCCCTCGCAGTCAGGCGTGGTCGCGGGAGGAGAGGCGTGTCGGTGTTGCGTTGCCGCGCGCCCTATCTCCCGCGACCAAATGGGGGCGCACCATTCGATGCGTCGCGGTGGGGCCGCAGAGGAAGAGAAGATGCGGTGTTGCGTTGGCGTCCTCCCTATCCTCTGCGGCCGCTTGGTGTTTTGGCGGCGGAGCCCAACACCCTCATCCGCCGCCAAGGGGGTTTTGTTCCCGCCGGACCATCTGGCGGGCCAATACCCGTCGGATGGTTGCGACGTATGCTTGGGCGAAACCCGACCCTCCGACACACGGGTACATGAGGCACACGGGTTGGTTTTTAGTCAGTAAGAGTCTGACAGTCTCCTTCGCCCATCCCCCAGGTCTTTTTGACGCACGATTGCGTAATCTATAAGGTGCCAGTGCTTCGATCTGGGATGCATCCATGTTGTCTTGTACTTGGCAGGTAATCTGAACATAGTGTTCGTTATTGCAAGACCTAGTTGAGCGCAAAAACTAAGCAACAACTGCCCATTGCTGTTCATATTTCCAAGACCGTGTCTACCCAGAACTTTAGGCCAAGCCTCGTAATCTCGGCCGACCCTGGCGTTAAAGTCGCCCAAGAGTAAGATCTGTTCTCTTGGTTGGATATTATCTAGGCACTTCGTCAGTTCTTCATAGAATTTATCATTGATTTCATCAGACTTGTCTAGCGTAGGGGCATAGACACTGATGATATTAAGGTAATTGTCATGTTCCATGTGAAGGCGTAACGTGGTAATGCGGTCGGAGATGTGTGCAGGGTACTCTTGTAGTTTTTTGACTAGATTATTCCTGATAGCAAAGCCTACACCCGATCTTCGCGGCTCTGAGGAAGCAAGTCCTTTCCAAAAGAAAGTGTAACCGCCACCGTATTCTACCATCTCTCCTTCATCGGCAAGTTGTGTTTCGCTGAGTGCAGCCACGTCGATATTATAGCGATGAAGTTCTCGAGCCACGATGGCAGTCTTTCGCTCGGGACAGGCATTTGACTCGCGCTCAAGAAGTGTTCGCACATTCCACGCGCCAAACGTCATTCGCGCTGATGTTTTATGTATTTTTTTCTTGTGGCGTCGACCGCGAATTTAAGATGCAGAGGCAGCCGCGGTTGCTACCCTCTTTAAAGGTTGGGATGAGCATTTGTTTAGGGCACCTTTTCTAGCCCCCTCCCCAGCTCAGCGAGGAAAGCAGTGCCTCCCTAAATAGGGCTGCTTTGTCACCCCGGGTGCTGCCGAATCCACTCTGTCATCCCAATGCAGAACAGAAGCGACCACGATGTAATACTACATCCCCAAGGCCGCCTACGTGTAGGAGTCAGACAAAGCCCAACGAGCATCACGTTGAGCCTCTCTACCTCCCCCCATCGCCGTAGGACTAGAGCTTAGAACGGAATCCTTATACGGAAGCGGTCAGTTGCGCAGGATATATTAACGTGCACGAGTATATGCGCGGGACACAAGTGCACATACTCATCCTTGTCCTTCTGGAACCAGTGGAATGGAGAAAGACTCAGACAGATAGAATAGTATAACGGTGAACAAAGTTACAAGGGGTCAGTACTTTTTCACAGTTCCTTAACCCTTCGGGTTGCGGAGGTCAGACAGGCAGTCGCTCTGTGCAAAAGCTAATATTCAGCCAAATCCGGTTAGACTAGAAAGCGGACCCCTGGTTGAAACTGGGATAACGCTAGGAGGATGATGAGGTGTATTAAGTCGCCTCTTACGAAACCCATGTATTGAAATGGGATAGTGACACATAATTATTCACCACAATAAAAATATAAAAACAGACCTACATAATCACGAGTACTTAATCGCCTTTTACGAAACCCACGGGAAGATATGGGGTGATGCTATTCTACTCCGCTGGCACCACACGGCACAAATCTATGGGAGTAGCATCCTTAACTAGTTCGACTTGCACTTGACCGATTCATTATTTTATTTTTCTCGAAAAAATATCATTTAACGGTAAATTGGCTTGAGAATCAATTTCAGATACGCTTTTAAACAAATCTCTATCAAATAACGATTGTATTGATTTTTATTTTGTCATTTTAGTACAAATCTTTACACTAATTAGCAGTCACGGGGAAAGTTTAGTTATTTGATATCGCAAATACCAAACGTAGTACGTGTAGTATTTTGATTGATTTTGAATGTCTTTATTAATCACTTATTGTTTCAATAATTGTTTACAAACGATCTTATTCTATTTGCACACAAAAACAATATACGTAACTGTTTAACAGACTAATCGCCTTTTAAAATATAATGCACATGAGTAGCTAATTATTTATTTAACTGAAATATATAATTATAAACTTACCCGGATACAGAAGCTAATGTCAATCTTAGCAGGGAATAACATTATCATCACAGAAATATACATATAACTTACACAACAAGAATTCACAGTGTATTTAGCAACATATTTGCATTAATACTTAAATACTTATGAAAGTGATATTTTACGTTAGATATATAATAATAAAAAATTGCGGGTAGCATTATCAGTAATGTTCTAAGGCCGGTCGAACAGCGGAGGCCAGGTAAGCGAGCCAACGTCATGATTCACATAGGAAATAATGATGGGGCAGCCGATATCGATTGTATGTCTGTGAGTAGGATAGTGTATGTAATCTACTTTTTCCTATATTACTAATTAGCTTGTTACGATGTATGGGTTTTTGTATAAATAAAATTTACGTGACAAGTTTAATATATATTCTTTTATAAGTGGATATTTAATACGTTGCCACAGCCTGACGCTCATCGAACAGAGAGGGGCTTCTGCTATGAAGTTTCAGTACCCTTGAATATACTGACACTGGTCAAAACCATGTTATGTCGCTATCCCTATGGGTTGCGTAAGTCAGATGCCAGTCGCTCTGTGGAGCAGCAAATATTCTGTCAAAACTGGTTAGCCAGTTTAATGGCTAGCTAGTCTGGCTTTCATATGATAAAAAGTCTTGGATGTTACCGAGACAACGCTAGGTCGATGATGATTAAGACGAATTGCTCATTTAAATAAAAAAAATGTTACTTGTTAGTCAAAAATATGTTATCATTTTATCATGTCTGTACGTAACAATAACCCCATCGTACACGACTGTACATCTAAAAGCTGTTCGTATTTGTACAGAAAATAACTATTCCCGTGGCCTCTTAGGAAACATAGTGGTCGGCTTAACACATTGCTTGATTTATGACTTATGCTTGAACTTGTGTTAAACTTCTAACTTAATACACCCACTAAATATTGCAAGCCATTTTACATAAACCAACCACTAATATCTACAAATGTGCTTACTTACATCTTTAGTGTCTTGAAGCAACCAAATTTTGGGTATTTATTCACTAGAACTTTAGTTACGAGAACTTTTAAAGTACCTAACTGCTGTTCGTTTCGTGTAACAAAGGTGATTGGTCCGAGTTCAGTCTAATAAATGGGCATTCGACGGAATCTAATTGTGTGGAAACTGAAGGTCCCAGATCTGTTGTTATGCTAATATTTGCCCTCCGGCGATGACAAATTGTGATGCATTCGACGAAAAACCCGATCGTAGAACAACGTACCATGACGAAATTTGTCTCAAATAAAAACTTCCTATCTTAGAAACACAGCCTTCAGGGACTCTCGCTTGGGTTACTTTTTCTTTTACACTGTTTAAGCTTTTTGTGTTAATGCGAATCACGTGTACGAGTGCCAGTAAGTAATAGTATTTAATGGAACGGTTTGATCCGACAAATGTGATTGGGTGATGTCATTCATGCTACGATGGATGTGAAGATTTTTAATCAGTATCGTTTATTCAAAACTGGGCAGAAATATTTTCTTTTGATATTGATGATTATAAAACTAAGATACAAGCACGTGTATGCTACTCATTGAATAGATGTATAAGACAAAATATTTTAATCCATTAATTTTAATTAGGTATTTAATTCATCTAGCATCGGGTAATCCTAGCGTTTCAAGTCTGCTTAAATAATGTGAGTCTTTACCATTAGGCCACATGCCAGAGAGTTGTAGCATTAATCGAAATACTTACTGCACACGTTTCGAAATACGTATTACACCTAATAGCGTCCTTATATTACCTATAAAATACTGCCGGTTAAGGTTTCGTGATCCCGTTGACCCTTTCTAGTCGTTTTAAACGAAGAGGGAAGGGGATAATACCGCAGTACTAATCTTTTGGGCAACACAACAGGGCAAACTCAGTTAATTCTCTACTATCTAGGCAATGCAGAAATCTAACATAGCTAACATAATTCGGTTGTATGAATATTTAGTTATTTTCGCGACCAATCGGACATAATATCAAGTGGTGTGTTGTGGAATTGCAGAACTTGACTCCTTTGCTTTGCTACACTTTGAAATCGCAAAAAGGTTGGCTTAGTAGCACATTATGCAAATTACATAATCTTCTACGCTTGAAGCATTTCGGATGCCGTCTACAAATGTACCGCTAAGCAATTGAGCTTCTTACCGACATTTATGTTTCTTACTAAAAATATTCTTCAAGTATCTAGCGGATAGAATGAGGTATAGCTTAGCTTCAAATGAAGAATGCAAGAGCCCTTTTTCACTAAAGTCTGCCATCTTCCAGTTCAACGTAGTTTCACGGTGCAGGAAACTGTAGTGAGGTTTTTTCTGTAGCTACATAAATATTGAGATAGTTCCGTTAACACATTCATTTTATGATGTCTGTTTCCAGTGGGATATTTTTAGGCTTATTCTATGATGTATACTGGCGTTCTACTCTCAAGCCAATCTCATAAATCATAAACACGACGAAAATGCTGCACGCCGGAAAACCGTTGTGTACAACACATCAGGTGGTCCACTCATGATGTAATCCACAGCCATCCCCACATTAATAATTCAAATGAAAAGTTAGTTTGTTAAGCTTACCGCATTAAAAAAAAAAATTTTGCTTTAAATTAGTTATAATTTTGTTGTGCGTTATATAATTGGAAAACTACTATTCTTACGAACTCCGCACATCCTATCTTTTTTAGCAAATACTATAATTTTGTGTTACTCAAAAAGCTTTACCTATAATGAAAATTCTAATTTCTGACGCGGGGACAAGAGGTAAAATATTTTCTATTATGTAGTAAAACATGAAATAAGCAGTACTTAGGTATTAAGTTTCAAGGTGCGTACTTTCTAAAAACAAGTACATATTTATAGAAACAACAGACAGGTCGGACTCGTCTATTCGGATTTATTCGACACAGATTAGATTATTTCAGATCTAAATATTCATTAAACGACTATAAAAGCTTTTCTCTAATACTCTATTTGTCTCTTAGTGCTTTAAACTAATGAATTTTCATTCTGAGAACATTTTATGAGCAAAACTTATGCAAAGGAAATCTAGTTACGGATTAACTTGAAAGTGATCTTTGTAATTAACAACTCCTCAGTTCAATAATGGCAAGGAGAAAATAACAGAATGTTGAAATAAGTAGGAAGTGATTTACTGTCGAGTCTTTTGTAAATTGGTGATATAGTGACTTCATCTCGTTGAGCTTTTTTGGGCAGACAATTCCCTCACTTAAATAATTGGGTAGTATACAAACATTCAATCAATAGACACAGATAACACCCAGACCCAATACAACTATTTGCGGATTATACAAAGTGTTGTCCTGTGTGGAAATCGAACCCACTATACTCGGCGCAGTGCACCGTTTTGCGAAGTGACCGCTGAAACCACTACGCCAACCATGCTGTCAAAGATATGACCATGTTTCACATAAATAAAGTTAATGCCGAAGATTAGCTACTTATACTGGGAACAAGAATCACATGTGGCGTTGACGTACAACATACATATTAGATGACAGAATATCAATTACAACGCTTGAATGGTTAGATATTGAGATACTAATTAGTGAAGCGATATCGCATATGGGAGGCTGCTCCGTTTCGTTTTACAGAGTAGTTAATATTTGAAGGATTAAGATTTCAAAAGAAATGTATAAGGCAGTATTTAAAATACTAACATGATAAGGTTTCAAAAAGGACTCGACTTCAAATGCTCTTCAAAATAGGTGTGAAAACATAAAAACTCACTATTAAGGATAACTCAAAATCGACTTGTTCGATCTTGATAAAAAAATGTATCCACACAAACAGCACGATCATTCAAATAAACCACCAGGTGTAAAGTTTTGAGGCCACACATACTTTCAAATATTCCCGGTCTGAAAAAGGGTTCCTACATCTACGTTATATAGATTTTTATCAAAGTGAGTAAATATCACTACTATTATCGTAGTAAAGCCGATATATTAATATAGGTATCTATTATGCATAATGCTTATAATACTTGCAGGTACTAAAAACAAAAGATACTAAACACAGATAAAATTTTATGAAATATTTTTAGTCGTAAGTAAAATGGTACTGGCATCAGTGTCAACGTTGTTGCACCCTATTTTCAGATAGATGAGCTAGGTGCGCCGTGCTCACCCCAGAATTTTGGTTACCGATTCAAAATTCCAGGCGGGCCATCTAATTAACTTCACCTTCACCATTGCTTTGCTTTTTGAACAGACAGGCTCACTCTGGAAAAATTTAGCTCAATCATATTCGAATTCTGATCGTTTTTTTTTGTTAAACTGCTGAAACAAAGCCAGTTATACTAAATTATAATGCTGGGTTTCTTTTTCTGGATATTTTTTGTCACCATCTTGATCACATGATTTTCAGATAGAAACGGTCTTACAATAGCTTATACTGTAAATATAATCAAACTCTGAAATCCCTATATGAGAATTCTAGCGCTTGTTTGAGGATAAACGGGGCATACACTGACTGGTTTACGAATCGACCCAGGTGTTAGATAAGAATGTGTAGCGTCGCCATGGCTGTTTAACCTCTTCATGGACAGTTGTTTGCAAGATTTGAAACAAAGTGATTGTGGATTAAGGATGAATGAGTTACTTGTCAAATGCCTCCTTTATGCTGATGATCAGGTTATACTTGCGTCTTCAGCGGTGGAGTTGCAGGAGATGGTAACAATCATGTATGGTGCGTTAGAGAGGAAAGGAATGAAATTGAATGTCATCATCATTAGCCTTTAACAGTCCACTGCTGGACAGGCCTCTCCTTTGAAAGGAGGAATTGTCCTACTATACCACGCTGGGCAAACGGGCTGGTATAGGGTTTGTGTCAAGTTTTCCTTTTCTTACAGTGGTGTTCTCTGCATAATATGCTCCCTATGTCGGCTCTTACGACACCCATGGGATGATATGGGGTGGTGACATTCCGTATTCTTAATCCGTCACCACACGGAAGAAAAGTGAATGTAAGTAAAATGCAAGTTATGTTTTTTGAAAAGGAGGAATGCGTTACGGCTTGTAATGTTATGATCAATGGACAACTTGTGGAGCAAGTGAATGAGTTTGTATATTTAGGTACGCTGTTTACAAGAGATAGTAAGAATGTAGAAGATATTGAAAGAAGAGTTAGTGCAGGTAATAGAGTGAATGGAGCTCTCAAGGCTTTTATGAATAGCCAAAACGTGTCTAAAAAGGCACGTTTGGCTGTGCATAGAGGGGTGTTAGTACCTACGCTTATGTATGTTAGTGAAAGTTGGGTATGGCAGAAGAGTCATGAAAGTAGAATCAATGCTGTAGAACTGAGAGTACTGAGAAATATGTGTGGTGTGTCTTTGACTGACAGAGTAAAAAATTGTGTGATAAGAGAGTGTTGTGGGGTAAAAGAAGATGTAGTGACAAGCATCGAGAAAGGTATGCTAAGTTGGTTAGGGCACGTGGAGAGGATGGATAACGAAAGATTGACCAAGCAGATATACAAGCCAAGTGTGAATGGGACAGGACAAAGGGGAAGACCTAGGCGGACGTTCTCTGACCAGATTGGAGACATCCTAAAAACAAGACAGGTTAGAAGTACCCTTCATGAGGAATATGATGGGAGTGAATGAAGCAAGAGAGATATGTCAGGATTGTTGCAAATGGCGTTCCGTAGTCTCTGCCTACCCCTCCGGAAAACAGGCGTGAAACTATGTATATATGTATAATCAAACGTGGTCATAAAAATGTTTAGCCTACATGCGTGTCACAAATGAATCTATATATTTATAATCAATGGTACCTATACTGTAACATTAATATACAAAAAGCCAGAACATACTAGGAGTAATATAAGTAAAGAGGTAATTTTTATTTACACGTTGCCTTGTAAAAGAAGCGTCTTCATTTCGTAAAAATAATCAGAACGTACTAGACCTAACCCGTGGGAAAAATCCAGTCGCACAATATATAATGTTTTCGTGGTTGCGGGCGAATATTGCTAATCCTCAACGTTGGCCTACATAAAGCTGCGGAGAGGCTTCAGATAGACACGCAGTGAATCCCATTTAAGGTCCCACATGAATAATACTCGCACTATATTCGCACTTTCAACTTAGGTTGCCTAAGTGCAAAAATGTTGATAGCTGTACATTTTCGGGAACAATATGGGTGAAAGTGTTCATATTATTTTTATACTAAATTTGATTAAAAATACCGAACAAGTACGAAAACGAAATAGTGAGGCACGTAGCATTTCAAAGGCGATAGAAAAAACGAGTGTCACATCATTGATTTTCACTTAATCAGACACTATAATCTTCTTGCATGGTATAGTTATTTCGAATACATTATAGGGTAAGTTTTAAACACATTGGAACAGAGGATACCAAGAACACACACTTCTAATACAGATCAATCAAAACTCGACATCAAACCCTATACCAACCCGTTTGGCCAGCCTTCTATAGTTGTGCAGTGATATTGTACAGCAAATCCGAATAGGTTTAAAGCAGTAGAGTGCAAAATTCTGTTAAGAAAACTAAAGTCATATAATATATCAATATACAAAGTTAAAAACATCGTTTTCTGAAGTATTGTATCCAACTTCATTAATATACAGGCACACATGCATAAGTTATGTAACATTATGAAACGAAGTCCAACTGGTTTTACATTACCTGCAAGTCGAAGTCTATATGTTATTATGAGCTTAAGTGTAAGTTCTCCTTGCTTCTAGCATTCTAGGAACAGCTATGTTACACCAGCATCACTGTAGGCCATGGAATGTTTATGTAAAAGAATGTTAGCACCGGATTGAACTCAATTATTATATATGGGAGATATGACATAATATATTATTTATGACTAACAATTAACAAAAATCTTTATTTAAATCAGCAACCCGTATTAATCATCATCATCGCCCTAGGGTTATCTCGGTTACATCCAAGACTTTTCATCTGAAAACTCGGAGTGCGCTTACTAGTGTGGTTGTAAATTGCCAAAATATTTCCTTTTCCACATAGCGACTGCCGTCTGACTTTCGCAACCCATAGGGATAGCGATGGTGGTTTTGACCAGCGTCAGTATATTCAAAGGTACTGAAACCCCATAACAAATACGTACGTCAGGCCGTGGAAGTAACGTAGTCCACGTGCACCTACTAAGGTAGGGGAAATTTTGGATGGGTCGCGCTCATCTCGGAGAGGTTGCGCAAGCTATTCATTGTCTTGGATTTGCCGGGCCCACCCGTGTGGAAGATCAAGGACACCGCGGTGGTTTTTATTAAGTAGGCTGAATGCTCGGAGGTCAGAGACCAAGCAACTCAATTCTGAGTGGCGGAGGAAACCTTGGATTTTGCATCGCGACAAAAAAGTCAGGCAAACATGAACCGAAAAAATATAATATATTTTCAACATGATGAATCGTAGTTAATGGTTGTATTCAAAGCCTTTCATTTCGTTTCATGCAAATAAAAATGCTTTGATTTGAATTTATAAAAAAATAGTCACATGTCAAACTACTACATCGTATATTCGTCTCTGAATTTTGTGACAAATAAATATTCAATTTCTATAAATTTTATTTGTTCAACTGTCCACTCCATATATCACTGATTATCATTTCACGGTTTAAAGCTGACTGTTACTAGAATTTTCAGTGTCGACTATCACTCCGGAAAAAACCGTATATAAACGAGTATGCTTAATCCGCTATAAGTAAATACGACACTCAAGAAATTCTATGGAAATTCAGTTTAAAATGCCATATTTACACTTTTATGAAAATACCACTTCAATGTTGTTTACATTTAAAATGAGCCTGGTTTGAAATTAAATAAAGTTAAACTAAAATTATTAAATAAGATAAACTAAAATTATAAAATAAGTTGACTTAAAATCACTCAGTTATCTTAACATCAAATAACTCAATCACAATAAAAAAATATACATATTATTCTAAAATGTGTCTCAGCAATTAAAAAAAATACCTTTAAATATTAACCAGTATCTACCATATCGGTTAAACAATGGCAATCAGTACTGATACCAAAACTTCAGCTGTTTCACAGGAATATAGCAAACCCTACAATTACGTTTTGAAACAATAAGATATTAAACGCTCGTTCAGAAAGTTTGTTATAAGAATTGATTGAAGTATAACCTGGGTAAATAAAATCTGCTTACTTTAGTCCGCTTAGATACTTGTTTTAGAAACTCCTGAATTTATTCGTATATCTTTTGAATACTTATCTCTGGGATTTACGAAACTGTAATGTTATTTGTACGAAGTTTTGCTTGTTCGTTTGCTAAGGATTCAGACAACTGCTTAGTGTCCTATTTCAACAAATGAAATAGGTAAGTGCCTACTTGTATGTTATGCTTTCAGCGTTGTAGCTAGTAATGGTACAAGTGGTTTAGCACGTATACAGTATATTTTAAATAATCTAAAAGCTTTTGTTATATGTTTTTAATTTTTAAGAAAAAAATGCTCAACTCCATCTATGACTTTTAAAAACAACTATTAACCTCGCCAACATGATCAAATGTAAATTATTTATATCCAAAAAGGGCTTACACGTGAAATTCGATTTGATGTTTTGAAATCTCATAGATTTCTCATATATGCTTTAAAATTGTCTTGATACTACATATATTGATTATCGGCCCAAGTTACTTATATGGCGTGATTTTTATAGTGTGAAGCTAGCTTATAGCATGGTTAACATAATAATAATAATAAGAACATTCAAATATGCGTCGTTAGATTACACGTTCGCTATAAAGACATAAAGATTCACTGCTCGTTCCCCGTAGGTGATAGCGTGGTAATATGTAACCTATATGTTGACCCGACTTTTTAATAATATCCGTGCCAAATTTGAAGTAAATCCATGTAGTACTTTTTGAGTTTATCCCGGACATATATATAGACAAACAGACAAAAATTCTAAAACAATATTTTTGGCTTTTGTATCGATTGTAGATCACACCTCAAGTATTCTTTAAAAAAAAAAAAAATGTACAGTTTTGACTTTCCTACCATTTTATTATATGTATAGATTTAACTAGCATGAAAGCGAAGGCAGAGGTGTAACATTTTCTTTTTTTCCCTTAGGTCCCACGTAACGGGGGGCGAGCCTTTTACCGTAACCGGGAACATAGACAGACTTCGGTCGACCACTGAGAATTCTGAAAACTCAGAAATATAACAATATATAATTTAATCCGTCTATTCAAGTTTATATGTTTGTAATTAAATGATTTAATTAACTATTGTTGTGTTGTAATTTTAGTGAGTATTCTATTCGTACTGTTACAACAGTACTTTGTGTGAAGTAGTGTTTATTCCTACAGATGTAGAGTTAGATTGTTGTTTGTTACAAGAGACGTTATTGAGTAATTGTTTGACTCAGCTTGTTACTGAGAAGGAGGTTAGATAGACATTAGCGGTGTTACGGATAAAATAGGAGCTAAGTTCAAAAACTACTCCATTCCGAACGTATTTACACCAGGGGCCAAAGAATACAACATGGTGGTCACACCAAAGGATGTTCTACCGCTACGAACCCCAGGTGTCTATAAAAACAACTGCAGCTGCGGAAGCTCTTACATAGGACAAATTAAGCGGACTATCCCTGAACGTATAAAGGAGCACATCGTAGCTATAAAGAACCGTCAAACGAACAAATCGGCGATTTCGGAACATTTACTTTAATCGGGCACCAATCACTGGATTGAATTTCATCGTCCCCAAGACCTCTCCACGGAACGCCACTTTTACCCAAATGTTGTGCGTGAAGCGATCGAAATCAGAAAACATAAAAATTTCAATCGAGAAGAGGGCTTCAAATTGTCATCGGCGTGGAATCCAGTGATTCAGCTAACAACACTCCACTTTAATGCGCAGTCGGCGAATGTTCAATATACAGATACGGTTAGTGTGTTTTGCGCTGGTACTTCGAAAATCAACGACCCGGGGTTAGAAATAGAATCTTCTACCTCGCACTCGGAGACGTGACATCGCTACACCAGTCAGCTTGCAACCACGGGACGTGCAACCGTCTCGAAACGTCAAGCAAAATAAGGTATGTAAATACCTAATGCATGTTCGCGTTAATTCCCGTTTATATATAAATATTCTTAAACATGCAACGCGAGTGTTTAAAAATTTCCATCTAAAAGCTGTTCGTTTTTGTACAGTAAATACCCATTCCCGTGGCCTCTCAGGAAACATAGTGATCGGCTTAACACATTGCTTGATTTATGAGTTATGTTTGAACTTGTGTTAAACTTCTAACTTAATACACCCACTAAATATTTTAAGCCATTTTACATAAACCAACCACTAATGTACTTACATCTTTAGTGTCTTGAAGCAACCAAAGTTTGGGTATTTATTCACTAGAACGTTAATTTTTCGATATTTTAAAGTACCTCACTGCTGTTCGCTTCGTGTAACAAAGGTAGTTGGTCTGAGTTCAGTCTAATAAACTGGCATGCGACGGAATTAAATTGTGGGGAAACTGAAGGTCCCAGGTCTATTGTTATGCCAATATTTACCCTCCAGCGATGACAAATTGTGATGCATTCGACGAAAAACCAAAGCGTAGAACGACGTACTATGACGGACGTAGTTTATCTCAAATAAAAACTTCCTATCTTAGAAACACAGCCCTCAGGGACTCAAGCTTAGGTTACTTTTTCTTTTACAGTGTTTAAGCTTTTTGTGTTAATGCGAAACACGTGTACGAGTGCCAGTATGTAATTGTATTTAATGGAACGGTTTGATCCCGACAAATGTGATTGGTTGACGTAATTCATGCTACGAAGGTTGTGAAGATTACGGATGGTTTACTGTTAAAAATAAACGTAAAAGTTGGTAGCAAAGAACAATAGGTACCTTCATTATATTGAATAAACTCTGTACAATTGTCACATATTTTTGTATGGGAAATCATTCCAATATTCCTTACGGTGACACTGTTTATTCAAACGTGGGCAGAAATATTTGGTTTTGATCTTGATGATTATAAAACTCAGATACAAGGACGTATATGCTACTCGTTGAATAGATGTATCAGATAAAAATATTTTAATCCATTGATTATAATTATTTAATTCATCTAGCATTGGGCCTTTCAAGTCTGCTTTTAATAATGTGAGTCTTTAACATTAGGCTACATGCCAAAGAGTTGTAGCATTAATCGAAATACTTACTGCAGATGTTTCGAAATACGTATTATACCTTAGCGTCTTCGTATTACCTATAAAATGCTGCCTAAGGTTTCGTGACCCCGTTGCCCCATCCTAGTCGTTTTAAACGAAGAGGGAAGGGGATAATACCGCAGTACTAATCTTTTGCGCTACACAACAGGGCAAACTCAGTTAATCCTCTATAATCTAGGCAATGCAGAAGCCTTAATCTCTACGACAATATCTAACATAGCTAGCTTTGTTTGGTTGTATAAATATTTAGTTATGTTCGTGACCAATCGGGTATAATATCGAGTGGTCTGTTGTGGAATTGCAGAACTTGACTCCTTTGTTTTGCTATACATTTTGAAATGACAAACAGGTTGCCTTAGTAGCACATTATGCAAATTATATAATCTTCTATGCTTGAAGGAATTTCGGGTGCCATCTACAAATGTAGCGCTAAGCAATCGAGCTTTATATAGGGTGTTTGGCGCATGGACCGACACAATTTTTTAAGGGTTAGGGGAGGGCATATCCTAGTTTTCACACACATTTAAAATGATATAACTTTTTAGTTTGTTGTCAAATTTGCACTAGATAACTTTTATTGTATTCCCTAATGTATTATTATTCTTAAAATAATATAAATTGTTGGGAATAAATGCAAAAAAAGTAATTGTCGAGCTTCAAAACTTTTAAAAATGAAGTAATGAGTGCAAAATATGAACTTCTAAATTAATGATAAAAAAGACTAAAAGCTCTTTTGAACTTTGATTATTTAAAAAAAAATCTGCACTTAATACCCTTTCTAACGATGGCCTTAAAATCTTTCAATATGTCATAATAAAATATCACAACATAAAAAAACCTAGCCAGTGTCAGGGTAATGAAATAACAGTTTAGGTTTCAAAATGTTTTTATTGAATATGGTTTCAAATTTTGTTCGAACTGACTTCCTCCGTTGCGAATGCATGCACGACATGTTTTTCTGATTTCGACAGTCTTCGTCCTTTACCGATCCAAGCATTTGGACAATTGTCTTCCAAATGCTTGGATCGGTAGAGGTGGCCCAATTCCTTGGCCTGCATGGTCACCAGACCTGACACCCCTGGATTTTTATGTGTGGGGACGCGCTAAACAAATAGTATACGCAACCGAAGTAGGTACCTACAACGGAAATTTTAGTAGAAAGAATAAATAGCGCTTTTCAAATAATGAAAGAAGTATTGCGGCTAAAGACGACGACTGTCGAACTCAGAAAAAGATGACGTGCATGCATTCGCAACGGAGGAAGTCAGTTCGAACAAAATTTGTAACCATATTCAATAAAAACATTTTGAAACCTAAACTGTTATTTCATTATTCTGATACTGGCTAGGCAGCCTTTTTTGTTTTGTGATTACATATTGAAAGATGTTAAGGCCATGTCGTACATCGTTAGAAAGGGTATTAGTACAAATTTTTCTTAAAGTAATCGAAGTTCAAAAGAGCTTTTAGTTGTTTTTATAATTCATTCAGATTTCATTTTTTGCACTCATTACTTCATTTTTAAGAGTTTTGAAGCTCGACAATTACTTTATTTGCATTTATTCCCAACAATTTATGATTTTTTAAGAATAATAATACATTAGGGAATACAATAAAAGTTATCTTTTGCAAATATGACTACAAACTCAAAAGTTCTATCATTTTAAATGTGATTATCCAGGAAAAAAATTAAAATGCAAAAAAACTCGTATCTCGAGTACAGGTACACTTAGGACCTGGGGTTCTTGGGGTGAAAACTAGGATATGCCCTCCCCTAAACCCCAAAAAATTGTGTCAGTCCATGCCCCAAACATCCTGTATATTGCCGATAGTTATGTTTCTTGCTAAAAATATTATTCAAGTAGCTATCGGATAGAATGAGGTATAGCTTAGCTTCAAATGAAGAATGCAAGAGCCCCTTTTCACTAATGTCTGCCATCTTCCAGTTCAACGTAGTTTCACGGTGCAGGAAACCATAGTGAGGATTTTTTCTGTACCTACATAAATATTGAGATAGTTCCGATAACACATTCATTTTATGATGTCTGTTTCCAGTAGAATATTTTTAGGCTTTTTCTATGATGCATACTGGCGTTCTCCTCTCAGGCCGTTCTCATAAATCATAAACACGACGAAAAAACCGCACGCCAGAACACTATTGTGTTCAACACATCAGGTGGTCCACTCATGACGTAATCCACATCCATCTCCACATTAATAATTCAATTGAAAAGTTAGTTAGTTAAGCTTACCGCATTAAAAATGTTATTTTGCTTTAAATCAGTTATATTTTTTTGTGCTTTATATAATTGGAAAAATACTATTCTTACGAATGCCGAACACCCTATCTTTTTTAGCAAATAGTATAATTTTATTTTGTGTTACTCAAATAGCTTTCTTTACCTATAATGAAAATTCTAGTTTCTGACTTATTTTGTAGTAAAACACGAAATAAGCAGTACTTAGGTATTAAGTTTCAAGGTGCTTAATACTTTCTAAAATAAGTACACATTTATGGAAATAACAGACAGGCCGGACTCGTCCATTCGGTTTTATTCGAGACAGATTAGATTATTTCGGATCTAAATATTCATTAAATGACTATAAAAGCTTGTCTCTAATACTCTATTTGTCTCTTAGTGCTTTAAACTAATGAATTTTCATTCTGAGAAAATTTTATGAGCAAAACTTATACAAAGGAAATCTAGATACGGATTATCTTGAAAGTGATCTTTGTAATTAACAACTCCTCAGTTCATTACTGGCAAGGAGAAAATAACAGAATGTTGAAATAAAAAGGAAGTGATTTACTGTCGAGTCTTTTGTAAATCGGTGATATAGTGACTTCATCTCGTTGACCTTTTTTTAGGCAGACAATTCCCTCACTTAAATAATGGGGTAGTATACAAACATTCAATCAATAGACACAGATAACACCACACCTAGACCCAATACAACTATTTGCGGATTATACAAAGTGTTGTCCTGTATGGGAATCGAACTCACTATACTCGGTGCAGTGCACCGTTTTGCAAAGTAACCGCTTAAAACACTACGCCAACCATGGAGCCAAAGCTACGACCATGTTTCACAGAAATAATGCTAAGTGCAAAAGACTAGCTACTCATACCGGTAACAAGAACCACATGTGGCGTTGACGCACATATTAGATGGCAGAATATCAATTACAACGCTGTAATGGTTTGATATTGAGAGACTAACCTACACTAATTAGTAAAGCGATATCGGAGCATAGAAGGCTGTACTGTTTCATTTTACAAGTTGGTAAATTTATAAAGGATAATGGTTTTAAAGGAAATGTATAAGGCAGTATGCAAAAGACTAACAAGACAAGTTTTCAAACAGAACTAGACTTCATAAGCTACTCAAAACCTGTAAACTTAAAAAGTTAAGGATTACTTATAAACTACTTGCCAGATCCTGATCAAATTTAAATGGAACCAGTATTTAAATAAAAAAACAATTATCAGGATCGGTCGACCGGTAAAGTTCTGAGATGACACATTATGAAAAAATACCGTGGCATGGAGAATTTGCTTCTTTTTGAAGTTGGTTAAAAATTTAAATAAAATTCTTTCAAATATCTACAGACTGAAAGTGTGTTTCTGGGTAATATAGATTTCTTCAGATAATAAAATTTCGTCACAATATCTGTAGCAAACTGGTATAATATTTGGAAGCAGAAAAAACAGAAGTCACTATACACAACAATGATTTTATTGAATTAAATGAATAAGATGATACAAGCATCAGTATAAGCTTTATAACTACATTGTGTTCAAAAATGGCTGAACATTTATAAAAAATCACGCTGGCACATGGTTTTTATTTTATTTTTTTTGCAAGAAGAAGCGTCAATCAATCAATCAATCAATCATTTATTTTGCGAAAATGGGTACAGTATTTGGTATTATAAAAAAATAAAATCTTATGTTTCTCCATAATCTACCGTTAAGGCATGCAAAATTTATATATTAAAAAAATGTCCATTGGAATTTCAAATAATCAATATAAATTAATGTCAAAAAAATAATAATATAACTCAAAGATGTCAAACGCTTCACGCTGTAAATACCTTTAATATAAACCTTTTCTAGTGATATATTTTTTAATTTTATTTTGAAGTCTAATATGTTATCCTGACAAAGATATTCTGGGAGTTTATTAAAAATTCTTGATGCCATACAAAAAATGCTTTTATTTAAATATATGGTTTTATTTCGTATATTTTTTATTTTGTATTGATGGCGGCTGCCCTGGAACTTAGTAAAGAGATGCATATTCTTTTTTACAAATATAGCAACTTCTAAAATATAAATACTTGGAAGAGTTAGTAATTTAAGTTCCTTAAATATTGGTTTGCAACTGTCGGTTCTTTTAACCTATAAATTGCCCTAACACATTGCTTTTGTGCTCTGAAAATATTCTCCCAGTCGGTGGAGTTTCCCCAGAAGATTACGCCATGACGCAGTATTGATTCCGCATGTGCATGATATGCTGTTACAACCGTCGGTGTATTAGCTGTTTTAGAAAGCATTTACAAAGCGTAAGAACTTCTACTAAGTTTAGAGGTTATGTATTCTATATGTGATTTCCAATTAACATTGCAGTCTATATTCAAACCAAGAAATCTAGTAGTGTCGACTTCTTTTATTTTAGTACCTAAGAACTCTGTCTCGCAATCAATGTGAGGTCTATTTCTATTTCTAAACAACATAAGACTTGTTTTTTCCAGATTGTAACGACCACATATTATACAGCGCATACGCAGCGGTACAGCGCTACAGCGCAGCAACCTCACGCGTCCTAGTGGGCGGAGCCTCCCCATGCGCCGTCGCCCCGCCACGACCGAGGCCTATATAAGCAGGCTGCGCGACCTCGCTCACAGAATGTTCACTGCGCTCTCGGACTGCTTCAACCTCTCTGGCTGGACAGCTCTGAGTACCAGTGAACTAGTATACGCACGGGGTCCCGCTCCCTGTACTATGCTAAATAGTTATTTCTGTAATTTTGTACCCAGACCGTAATAAAGTAACGTGTTTAGTCTTGATCATCGTCTATTTTATTGAACATCACCGAGTCTCAGCACCTACTATTACAACTCTGGCGCACAACGTAAGGCTGAATCCAGGGATCAATATTGAAACATTACGACCTCTCCCGCATCGTATATTCAAGATGGCGATGACAAATGATCAATTCCGGCAGTTCCTGGAAACGGTTATGGCGAGTAAACGGGGAACCTTTGCGTCCTGTAATTTTTCCTATGACGGGAAAAAGGACTCAGATGTAGATGAAGCCTTCCTAGCCGCAGCTACTGTTTATAAGACAGCCGAGAAGATGAGTGATCCCGATGCGCTCCAAGGTCTTCCACTACTCCTTCGGGATGAGGCAGCAGTTTGGTGGCAAGGAATCAAACATGGCGTATCAAAGTGGGAAGATTTCTGTAGTAAGCTGCGATATACGTTTGCACCTAGGAAGCCGGCATTCATGGTGTACCATCAGATTACGCATGAAACCCAGGATGCTAGTACGAACACAGAAGCATTTATTTCAAGGAAGAGGGCATTGTTTTCCTTACTGCCTCCTCCAGCACTCACCGAAACGCAGCAGATTGATATGATCTTTGCACTGATACGCTTGGAGATAAGGAACCGCATGCCACGAGACTCCGTGCCAACATTCGAGAAGCTTCTGGAAACGGCACGTGGAATAGAAGAAACGTTCCAGGAATACGCACATAATGCTCAGCTTGTGGAGCCTACTTCAAATCCAGCTCAAGGGAGAAAATGCAAGCAGAGATGCAGTTTTTGCAAAAACCTAGGGCATACAGTTGAGATGTGTCGGAAAAAGAAACGGGCCGAAGGAACTATCCCGATTCCAGCAAAGGACGTTTCAGAATCTCAGACACAGGCACCCTCACCGTCGCAGCCTTGATTCTCCTGTTACGGTTGTGGCGTACCTGGGGTATTTAGGAGCAACTGCAGCACCTGTAAAAAGAAGTCGCCTGGTGTCAAAAAGGAAGACCTCAGTTTTTGTGCCTTAAACATTAGATCTGATGCACGTTCGCGACCTGTCGTTTTCCTTGAAGTCGAAGGCATTAGAGGCACCGCATACATCGACACATGCGCAAAAATGAGTGTTGCATCCTATTCACTGTACACGACTTTGCAAAATTGTGGATGTCAATTCAATGAACAATCGGTGAACGTAACATTAGCCGACGGCGCAAAGAAAAGGCAAACGGTCTTAGTTTGCAAAGCTATGGTGGATTAAGTTGGAAGGAAGATACCGACGACGTTCATCGTTTTACCGGAGGCCAAAGAAAATCGTACACTTCTCGGTGTCGGTTTTCTCCAAGATGCGGGTGTCGTAGGAAACCTGCCCCAGTACACTTGGCATTTCATTGACGAACCGGAGATCCAATACGAGTTGTACTCAGAGGAGTTTGCCGTCTTCGAGTCTACTGTTATTAAGGAAATGATCGAATTGCCAAGTCCTCTTAGTGCACTGGCTGTGGATAGTGAGGATACTACGAGCATTTCTACAGTGATGAACACGCCTCCATCAACACCTCCACCAGCAATGGCATCTGAGAAGATAGCAGCAGAGTCGCACTGGCCCATAGAATACAAATTACAACCGCTAGAAGTGTGTACTCCTCCGAAATAGAAAAAGATCCGCTTGTTTGACGGCTACTCGCCAAGCTTCATAGACTTCATGATGCGAGATGCCCAAATAAACCTTCATCGACAAGACGTCGAGTTGTCTCCACAGAGTGCCAGTCTCTTTGACGCCAATAGCTGGGACATACGCATTGACTCAATCGACGTGGTGGCTCCCATTACAGTTACCCAGAAACACCAGCTGGATGAGCTGTTAGAGCACAACAAGGATGTCTTCAACGTGAAACGAGAGCCGACAAAGCTTATTGAGCATACAATTAAGACCATTGATGACAAGCCTATCTCCGTCCCACCATACAGACTCTCGCCTCCACGGAGAGAAGCTCTACAACGTGAGATCAGAGCTATGTTGGCAGATGGCATTATCCAACCATCCACATCGCCCTGGACCGCACCTGTGGTTCTAGTACCAAAGGCCAATGGAACCATTCGAGTGTGTGTAGACTATCGCCGGCTGAATGCGATAACTGTACCCGATCCTTACCCCATTCCAAGGATTGACGATCTCATGCATCAGGCGAAGCCCACGCCTTTTATGTCATTATTAGATCTAAAATCTGGGTACTGGCAAATAGGCGTCCGCAAAGAGGACCAAGCAAAGACTGCATTCATTACTCCGTTTGGTATATTTCAATTTACTCGAATGCCATTCGGTTTACGCAATGCTCCAGCCACGTTCCAGCGACTAATTGACAGAATGCGAATCAGTCACCTGATGTGAAGCTTAGCATACCTAGATGACCTAGCTATTTTTTCACCCTCGTTTGAACGTCACATTGAAGACCTGCAACTAGTATTTACCAGACTTGCGGAATTTGGACTCACAGCAAACCGAGAGAAGTGCCGCTTTTGCTGTTCATCAATGAAGTATTTAGGCCACTGTATCACTCCGAAAGGGTTTCAAGTGGATCCGGAAAAAACTGCAGCTATCACAGATTTACCAACCCCGACTACACTGAAACATCTTGTTAGTTTCCTACAGACATGTTCGTGGTATCGGCAGTTCATCAAAGATTTCGCTAATGTTGCTGAGCCTCTGACACGACTAACCAAAAAGAATGTGAGCTGGAAATGGTTGAAAGAGCAACAGGATGCCTACAACGAGTTGAAGCGACGTTTGACTTCTAATCCTATATTGGGACAAGCTGATGAAACCAAACCATACATAATAAATAAATAAATAATAAATAAATTTATTTATTTCTCCACAAAGGCAATATAACAATGTTGTGTTCTTAGATCTAGGTACACATTATAGACCTCTGTGAGAGACTTGGAGTCTGTGCTAGGATAACCCTGTGTTACAGATCTCCAGGCACTCTCACTTCAGACAGTTGAGCACAAAGATTTGCGTTTATTCGCTGAGACTTAAAGCTATTTAGAGCTATAAGTAAAATAAAAGTTTTCACACAGCCACAAAAGGAAATATAATATGGTGTATTATCTACTACCGCATTTTATATTTATGAATTTTTCAGTAGTGTCATAATCGAGATTATGGAGCCATTTGAACAGTACTGCTTTACATTTATACTTGCTAAGAGGATATATTGCCAAATACTTGTTAGCTTTATTGTAGAGGTAACTGCCTAAGAACGAAAAGTGTCGTTGAGCTAATTGTGTATTTGTGCGCTTTACCTGACACACTCCGTGATTCCGTCTTTTGTCTTTGAGCTGGGATGCATCATAAGCTAGCATCGAATTTTGCCGAAGAATAGTGTCACGTAGAAATAGTTGACGGACTGATAAGACTTCACACTGTTTATAAACGTCTGTAGTTGAATGTAAAAATGGAAGAAAACGGCTGACTTTTAGCACTGCCCTCTGTGCCCTTTCCACTTTGAGCATGTGAGTTTTTGCAGTGCGACCCCAAACAGTTAGACAATACGTTAGTATTGACTGACAGAGAGCAAAATAAACCATTTTTATAACACTATGCTCGGCCACATGGCGAAGGTTCTTAAAGATATATATAACTTTCCTAATTCTAGTTGTTAGAAGATCTGTGTGTTGTTCGAAGCTGAGAGTGTTGTCGATGTTAACGCCTAGGTATTTTATGGCGGAGGCATAGCTGATGGTAGCGCAAGAACATGAGGAGGTGTTGGGATAAGCACATTCGTGGGCAATAATAGGAGGTAGGATACTATACGGTATTTGAATGCTGCTTCGAGTGGAAAAGGCAAGGCATTTAGTTTTGTCCGTGTTCAGTGACAGTTTGTTTCGTCTTAGCCATGAAACGACAATATTGAAGCCGATCTGGGCTGATTCGACGAGTTCTAACCACGAGTCGCCTTGGAACAACAATGCGGTATCGTCAGCGAAAGCGACGATCTTTCCATTGGGCAATTTGAGTTCGCAGAGGTCATTTACATAAGAAAGGAACAGCGTTGGTCCAAGAATACTCCCCTGCGGCACTCCGTGCACAACGGGCAGATCATCACTAACTTGGTCGCCTATCTTGACTCTCTGGAAACGATTCTCGAGATAGCTACTAAAAAGTTGCAATTGTTTGTCTCTTATGCCAAGGTATTCTAACTTTTTAATTAGTAGTGAAATTGAGACCGTATCGAAGGCCTTAGCGAGGTCCATGAAGATGACTAGTGTCTTTTTGTTGTTATCTAAATTAGTCACTACAAAGTCCGTCACTTCATGGACTGCATCACTAGTTGACCTTCCTTTTCGGAAACCAAACTGAGAATGAGATAATAGTGAGTTATCTTCTAGGTATTTGATAAGACGACGGTTAATAATCTTTTCCAGGATTTTCGATATTGTTGGTAATATTGATATTGGCCTATAACTATGAAGACATGCTTTGTCACCAGTTTTGTAAATAGGAAGGACTTCAGCTAGTTTTAGTTGATCTGGAAATTGTGAATTGGTCAAGGCCAAGTTAAATATATACGTTAGAGGTGGTATTAAGTATTCCCTGTATCTCTTTAAAACCACTGTTGATATGTTGTCACGTCCAACAGCACAGACAGTTTTGGAATTTAATATCAGTCTTTCTATTTCATTTTCGTCCGTAGGCAAAATTACAAATGAGTGTGGATGTGACCGGTGTGATGCAAAATTATTAGAATCGTTATTACGTTTATATTTATTAGAAAGTGACTTACCAATGTTTATAAAATAGGAATTAATATCATTTACAGTATAAGTACTTTTACTGATTAGGTTAATCGAGTGATTTGTGTCATTTGTAGTCATATTTGTTATTGTTTTTATTGATTTTCATAACTGTTTATTACTAGTGTTTGCCGCGGTTTTAATCTCATTTTTATCAAAAGCCTGTTTAGTTTTTTTTAAAAGATCGTTACAATAATTTCTGTATCGCTTATATGTTACCAAAATGTCGTTATTATTAGGATTCTGTTTAGCTTTACGGTGTAATCTATCCCTATTTCTCATACATTTGAGTAGACCAGGCGTTATCCAGCACTTGATGACCCTTTTTCTTTTCCTGATTCGATGTGTGTTTTTCAATATGATTGTATTTAATGAATTGAGGAACACTTCAGTGGTAATGTTAGCATTTGTGGCATGATAAACTTCAGAAAAACTGAGGTTTTTAATATCATTATCAAGTTCAGAGAAATTTATACGTTTGATGTATTTCTGAGTAATTGCTTGCAAGACTTTGGTTTCAAGGACTATGATTGTGGAATAATGGTCTGTTACAGTTGTATCGGCAACATAGCAAAATGATGGGAACCTTGTTTTGAGTATCACATGGTCTAGACATGTTTTATTGTGTGTTGGGTACGTGTGGGCCGGGAGCATCCCATGCATTGCAAGTAGGTTTAAGTATGTATGCGAGTTTGCGTCATTACTGTCTTGGCAAATGTTTAAGTTTATATCACCCAATAAAATTATACTGCGAAATTGTTTAATTGTTTTGATAAACTTATCCAGTGAAAGTATAAAATTAGAAGGATTTTTGTAGCCAGCGGGCCTGTATATGACTAGGACTGCGATACTATTGGCGTATGTTAGAAATAGACAATTACATTCAGATATATCAGGTTCGACAATCGATACATAAGAATTATATTTACAGTAAACCACCACACCCTCATTTTGGCTCAAATTTTTCTCAGTTTTTACGTATTTGTATCCTTGAAGTGATGGTATATATTGCGTATGCGACAACCAGCATTCAGTCAGAGCTACAACATCCCATTCTATCTGTGATCGCTTTAGTATGGTTTGTAAACCAGAATAATTACGATTTATACTTCTTATATTTTGGTGTATAATTTTAAGCGAACTTTTGGGTCTCGAAATAAGGCTCTCGCAATTGTCAATATCACAGGTAGAGGAATGTGCTATGTTAAAGCGGTCCAGGTCCGTCAATATATCGTTTGCATTATTGAATGTTAAAGATAGTCACACAAACATTATTTATCACTTGTTTTAACATGTGCTTATTAGCTGTGTAAAATAGACAGTAACTGTATAAAACGGAAGTACATAAAATATGATAATTACTGAAAAATATGCTGATTATCTCAGACGTGAAATAAGTTGTATACATAGTCTTATAAGAAACATACAGCGCACACAAAATACTGCAGATATAACCATCATCTATATTTTTGTAGAGTTTTAACTTGATTTCAGTTAAGTTATACAATGTATAATATAATACGTTTTGCAAGCTGCAGTGAAATCTCCTAAACCGATAACTTAAATGAAATTTGTGGAAATTGTGGTGTGAGAATACAGTGCATGCACAACCATATACTACAACAACTATAACAAAAATAATACAAAATATCAAATATATAAAAACTATGAACAATAATACCAGTTTAGAGGTGTAGGCTAGTCATGCGTCGCCACGTAATTTTTCCAGGCATTGGGCTGATTTAATTGACAAAACTTTGGCTCCTTCGTCCTTTTTCAATAGTATCTTGTAATTAGAAATCCAACAAAATTTGTATCCCTGTAAGTCAGCCACCTTTTTTGTTTCATAGTATAGCTTTCTCATTGAAGATGGGAGCCGTTCTGAGACATATATTGGTGTTATATTACCCGACATGCCAACATGTTGAGAATTTAATCGCTCCCGAGATGGACGGGACTTGTTGAACTTTTTCACAGCTTGTATGACGTTGTTCTTCTGAGTTACACATTGAAATTCAGCGACGATAGTTCATTTCATTGTGTCTTTTTTGTTGGGGATTCTATATATGTCTCGTAAGTCACTTGGCTTCATAGGCACTTCCAGGACACTACAAGTATCCATTACGACAGTAGTAATGTCACTAATGGTACAATTTTCTTGAAGAGGGACATTGCGGATCTCTACTATTGACTGACGAGAGTTATTACGTAGATCATGGATTTGTCGCTCTAGATCGCTCATATAATTTAGAAGTGAAGATCGTTCCTTGAGGAGATTTTCAACCTGAGACTTCATATCTTCATAATTGTTATTTATAAATTCCAAGGACTTTTCAATTTCCCTATTACTTTTTTGAATCTCTGTATTCTGTGCCTTAATCGCTGCCATATCAGAAATAAGCGTAGCAAGTGAAGCATCTTGGTCTTTTTTCCATGAGGCTAATATATCTCTAACCTCCTCCTTAAATGCCTGCATATCATCCTTGGACGAATCAATTTTACCCCTTCTTGTACGGGATGCAGTGTTCGGCAATTCACGCTCTATAGTACTGGGTGGTATATCAAGATTAGAGCTCGCTTGTTCACTTTTAGAAGGTGACACTTTCGGTTTGGGCATATTTATAAGCTATGTTATCGTTATACAATAGCAGTCACAGCAATAGCGCAAAAAAGTAATATAATATAAGTCTAAATACCCAATGTTGCAGAGTCATCTGATTGTAAACAATAACAGCGTATGACTAAAAAGGTCGCTTCGCTCAGGTAAAAAACCGGTCGCTCGACTCACGGTACAGTTGTGTGCGTAGACTCGTAGGCCGTGTAGCTTGTTGACGTCTAGGAGTATGCGAGTAGGTGTGTGTAGCGGTGCGCTATTTGCGGCGGCGCGGCGCGTCACTGATTTCGTGGTTCCGCGCCGACGATGACCACTCTAGCGCAGATAGGAGGTGGTTCGAATCCCCGTTGTCTCCAATCAGGAGTTGTGATTTTTGAATTGGTTCAAGGAGAATAGCACGAAGTATATCTATCCCGTTCGCGGGGTGGAGCTATCTCGTATAATGACCACAAGTTAGAACGAGAATCGAATTTCACAAAATAGGCCAATCACCGATTTTACGATCGTAATTTAGCACAAATTACTTGTATAACAAGACACACGTCCGAGCACGATGCGGTCCGAAGAGAGAGAGAAGATAATAAAAAGCGATGCGAGTTCTTACGCCATTTGAGCTGTATTGGTCCAGGGGGAGGGAGAGAATGAACACCCTGTTGAATTTGCTAGTCGATTGCTAACATCAGCTGAACGAAACTACTCCACTACAGAAAGAGAGGCACTTGCAGTGGTCTGGGCTGTATCAAAGTTTCGTGGATATATTGAAGGTCTTCCTGTTATCATAGTAACGGATCACCAAGCCTTGAAATGGCTTATGTCATTAAAGTCGCCCACTGGAAGACTTGCAAGGTGGGCCCTCCAGCTGCAGTCGTTTGACATAACCATAAAATATGCACCAGGTAGAACAAACGTGGTAGCTGACTGTCTCTCCCGGCCACCCTGTGATGAAAGGTCTTTGGAAAACTGTGATGTGTGTACAGTGATCGTCGATATGCCCCTACGGAGTTCAGCAGAGATTCGTTCAGAGCAACTAAAAGACGAAAAGGTATGACATATTATACAGGACTTGGAGAACACAGGTTCCGACGAGAAAGCTATCTATTGGAGCAATAAGGGTTACCTGTTAAACAATGGACTTCTTTACCGACACAGTCCTCATTCAGATTCGGAAGAAGCTCAGTTGGTTGTTCCAGAACATGAATGGGCAAATGTTCTGGCAACATATCACGACGAACCCTTAGCAAGACACTATGGTGCCGAAAAGACCTATAGGCGCATCTCACAGAGATACTATTGGACTGGTATGCGGAAGTACATCGACAGCTATACGAGGAATTGCCTTGACTGTCAACGTTACAAATCTTCCAATCAGAAACCCTCAGGACTACTCCAAACTACAGTCATGAACCAAAGATTTGAGGTGATATCGTTTGATCTCTTTGGTCCACTGCCAGCCTCCCCAGATGTTGAAACCTGGATATTCATCGTGGAAGATGTGGCAACGCGCTGGGTGGAACTTTTTGCCTTGCAGCAGGCTACCGCAGAGGCTTGTGCCTTGACACTTATCCATGAAGTATTTCTCCGTTATGGATTTCCACGCCGCATGATAAGTGACAACGGACCACAATTTGTAAGCGGTATCATGCAGCAAGTCGCTTTTACCTTGAATCTAAAGCATGCGTTCACACCTGTGTATCATCCGGAGACGAACCCGGTGGAAAGAAAGAATAGAGATCTGAAGCCCCAGTTAGCTATACTAGTCAAAGATAGACACAGAGACTGGCCCGAACATCTTCCTAGCATACGATTCGCCATGAATACCGCGAGCAGTCTCTCCACTGGCTTCACACCCGCCTACTTAACCTTCGGTAGGGAGTTGAGGACACCAGATGATGCATCACATGACTTCCGGAAGATAACACAATCCGAGAATTTCATACCAGAGATAACGCCAAAGCTGCTTCAGATAGCCACTATCCTGCAAAAAGCCCGAGAAATGCAAGAACAAAGCGAAGAAAGGCGTAAGAAATACGTTGATCAACATCGACGAGACGACCCCGGTTACTGTCCTGGTGATCTTGTACTTGCTACACTCCATACGTTGAGTAATGCTGCAAAAGGTATTAGTGCGAAGTTTACTCCACGTCGTGATGGGCCTTATATTATCAAGAAACGACATGGTCCGTCATCCTATGAGATTGCTGATCCAGAGAGCCCTGATATTGTTATTGGGGTCTACCACTCCTCAGCGTTGATGCCCTATGTTGGAAAATACTCTGACTTACCAAATCCTGTACAGCCACTGAGGAAAAGAGGACGACCACGTTACCAGAATCAAGAACTTGTGGTTAGCGACAAACCTGCAAGGAAACGCGGCAGACCTAGGAAACAACCAATTGCTGGATCATCGTCGGGACAACTTCAGATCCAGAGGGGGAGCCTGTAACGACCACATATTATACAGCGCATAAGCAGCGGTACAGCGCTACAGCGCAGCAACCTCACGCGTCCTAGTGGGCGGAGCCTCCCCATGCGCCGTCGCCCCGCCACGACCGAGGCCTATATAAGCAGGCTGCGCGACCTCGCTCACAGAGTGTTCACTGCGCTCTCGGACTGCTTCAACCTCTCTGGCTGGACAGCTCTGAGTACCAGTGAACTAGTATACGCACGGGGTCCCGCTCCCTGTACTATGCTAAATAGTTATTTCTGTAATTTTGTACCCAGACCGTAATAAAGTAACGCGTTTAGTCTTGATCATCGTCTATTTTATTGAACATCACCGAGTCTCAGCACCTACTGTTACAAGATTAATTATTAAGTTATTGTTAGTTAACCAATTGACTATATTTGTAAGAGTTTCGTCTATAGTTCTTTTTAGGACAACATTATTTTTGTTAGAGAATACCACAGTGCTATCGTCTGCAAAAAGAAACATTGGTGAGTTAACGGCTTTTGGAAAGTCGTTTATATAAATAAGAAATAATAAAGGTCCCAAAACGCTTCCCTGGGGGACACCATATTTTACATGTCTAAACTCAGATAGAAATGTAACTTCTTTCTATTTTATTTTACATACTCTAGATATAGCAATGGCTTGCTGACGGTTTCTCAGATATGACATAATTAGGTTTAGTGCATTACCTCTTATACCGCAAGCATTTAACTTTTTTTCTAGAATTTCATGTTCCACACAGTCAAAAGCTTTTTTCAGGTCCATAAATAAAGCACACACCGGTATGTTACAATCTACCTTAGTCATGACTTCTGAGAAAAATGCGTGTATAGCTTTGCTTATCGTTACGTTCTTCCTAAACCCTGCTTGCGCTGTCGAAATAATATTAAATTTTTTTAGAAAATTATTCAAGCTTTCATGTAAAAAAAATTCTAGCACTTTTGATAATACAGGAATAAGAGCTATGGGTCTATAACAAGACATATTTTCAGATTCTTCTTTTTTATAAAGTGGTTTTATTATAGTACGTTTTATTCTTGTTGGAAATATACGATTAGATATGCACAAGTTAAAAATATAACAAAGAATTGGTGATATAATATGACTAACACTTTTTAATACCTTGGTTGATATTTCATCGTAACCTGTGCTATTTGTATTTCTAAGTGATTGTATTACTCTTTGTACGTCTTGTGGTGTAACAGGGCTGATAAATATGGAATTACAGCAATTTAACGAGGGAATGTTATTAAATGAAGTCTTTTTATTATGATATGTCAATGTAGAATTATAATTAAATGTCATGTTGCTATTACAAGTCATTGCGGAATTATTATTAAACGTTTTAAGATTTATTCTGTCATTGTTATTTTTTGTCCTTCTATATGTTAAAAGTAAACTCCGTTTCCTCCTAGAACAGAGTTTAATACCTTTACTTATCCAGTTTTTGTTTATGTACCTTCTGTATATCTTAACTGGAAAACACATTTTATAAAATAAAACAAATGTGTCGTGAAAAATGTTAAATACCGATTCAGGGTGATTATTATTATATACATCGATGAATGAAAGGGAGGTAAGGCATTTTTTAAATTGATTAATGCTGTCGTTATTATAGTCTCTCTTTTCTATTTTCCAATACTTCATTGTGCAAAAAGCTTTCACTGGGCAAATCAATAATTGGGCCGTATGATCTGATAGACCTAGGTCGAGAATATCAGCTTTAGAACCTTTAATATTGTGGATCAGATGATCTATACAAGATTGGCTAGATAGGCGTGTTGGCAAATCTATGGCTAATTTAAGATTGTATTGTGCTAGCAGATGCTTGTAGTATGTTGTTGTTTTATTCATTTTTAGTATATTAAAATTAAGATCACCACAAATAATTATTTTTTTGTTATTATGGCAAAAATGATCTAGTAACTCGTAAAATTTCCAAAAAATCCTGTCAATATCATTTGACTTATTGCTTGGTGGTCTGTATAAACATATTATTAAGAGTTTATCCTCGACAAGTTCTACAGCACTGCATTCTTATATATTGGGTATCTCATATTTCTTAATTACCTCAATCCTTTTAAATTGATGACTTTGATGTACAAGTATACATGAGCCTCCATTTCAATTTTTCTCGTATACGCCGAACCTAAGATAAACGACTCTAGGCACAATAACGAAGTATCCTGCTGTAGCATATTATGCTCAGTAATACAAATAATATCGACATTTATGTTTTTCTGTGAAAGGGTATTAAGATTAAGTGAAAGTAGGTCAAGTTTGTTGATAAGCCCTTTAATATTTTGATGAATGATATTTATATGTTTATTAACGAAAAATATTAGTATTTAATGTTTTGTGAGACTCATTTTGTGTAGACTCATGCGGTAACGGTTCGGTTATTTCTATTAAACTATAATTTGTTTGGGTAGCTTGTTCGACAAGAATGCGCCTATTTTTTTGCTTTGCTAATTGGAAATCAATAATTTTAAAATAATAGTCTTTTCGCAATATTTATTTGTGTAAGATTTGACAAATAAAGCGGGGTAAAAGTCTGCGATATGGAACTCTAAAGGAAAACTCCATGTCTATGTACATTACATGTGAAAATTTTGAACATAATAATCTAAGCTCATAATTTAATTTCTTTTCACTTAAAAATCTATTGAGCGGAATTTCGCAAAACAGGACATTCGTATTTCTAGTACAGCATAGAAAATGACTTACACATATTCCAAAAATACTTGGTGATCGATCATTAATGCCACCTACTACTATTACATAGTCTCTTTTATTCAATGAGTCGATACTTGAGCGCTCCGACAACAAAACATCTTGTATTGTAGCTCCTGACTACCAAAAGCATGTAACCTGAAATCGTTCTCCAATTAAATTCTGCAGAGTGGGTTGTAAATAGCGTCCTTGGTCATCGGCAATAATGACTATTTTGTTTAATATTTTTCTCGATTGTGTTGGACTTGTATTCTCCAGTGCCTGATTTTTCGGCGAGGCAATAGTATTTCGACTTAGGGGTTTATGCCCAATATTCGGTTCGGCTCGGTCTATCTCACTGTTTATTGATTTGTCATGGTCTTTAGGGATTTCATCGTCTTGCTTATCATCATTTCTAGTAACCAAACGTTCATTCTGTATATTATCAGAAGGAGATATTTCGATAGGATCGCCTGACAAGGTCTGACTTGCAGCTCCGTGTATTGCAGTTAGAATTTTTGTAGGCGTTGAGCAATGACTATTCTGTCTTTTTCTTCTACGGCCCGATTTTGGCGTAAAATTGTTCGAAGTGATAGCTTTAAGAGTCTCGTTAAGCTTTAGACTTCTACTTAAGTCTGACTTTAGTCTAAACTTTTCACTATTTAGATTTTCGATCTCTTGGTGGGCACTTTCCAAAAGGTTTGTTAGATTCATATTTTTTTCTTTTAATTCCGTAATCGTTTGGCAATCATTAAATGACGAGTTCGGCAAACTCATCATAGTCGTATCGAATAGCGTAGAATCTTCTTGTGAGATATCGGTCAGCGAACCAGATCGTTCACTTTGAGGTCTACGTGTACGGTGAGTAATATTATGTTCTTGATCCATATTTATGTGATACCAGCGACAGCTACCGGTATTTAATTGAACTGATATCGCTGTCAACTCTTGTATAGTGTATCTTGTTTGACTTTTAGTCAAATAAAGAATCTCTCTGCACGTTCAAATAAAAAATGTCGTTGTTATATTTATTCAATTATATGAGAAATGGCAAAAATCTCTTAATTATTATTTATTATCAATGTAGATTCAATGTCAATATATTCGATAATTGCTAAATTATATGTAATTGGAAAAAGATCTCAAAAAAAAGACAACTATCGTGCAGGTCAGACTCAAATTCAGGATAGTTAAATGCCAATCCATCAACTTTCAACTTTGCCAAATTGACTATGACAAATAGCGATCAAATACGTTTATGCTTTCTGCTTGTATTCATTAGGCATTAAACTGCTATACTCGGGTGATCGCTGTGCTTCTATTGGCTAGATACTAATCGTCGATGTCGTCACATAAGTTTGAATAAAAAGCGAACCAGTTTTGTTAGATTCACTTGTTTTTACGAGTTTTAACTGTTTGTTCACTGTTTTAAATACCGAAACCGACTAACTATATTGGTTTATACACTGTTTATTGTTTATTCGTTGTTTATTACGACACGAAATGTGTCCCGACATAAACTTGTCCTGTCTGTCATACGCAGCAATGACATGATAATATGAAGCATTAGGAATTTTAAGGTTTCAAGCTTAAATCAGACTCAAATTTTGATCGTTTCTATTTCTTAAACTGAAAAACAAACTCAATGTTACTCAATACTAATGTTGGCATTTTAGAATCATTTTTGAGACCAGTAAATACCCTTCTGTAAATATCTTTTGTGCGTACTTTATCGGCCATGGTTATTATAAAATATTGATCTTACGTACATACATACATACATAGGCTCACGCCTGTTTCCCCGAAGGTGTAGGCAGAGGCATATTAAACGCCCACCTTTCGCCAGTGTTTTGATCCCACGTTATAGGTGGCGAGCCTATTGCCGCTTATCGGGATATTTTGTTTGCCAGAGCCTCGTCCGTTGATCGGAAGGTGCACCACTTGCAGGTGAGGTTGGCTTGGGACCCTAAGTTCTTGGTGGAAACCCTATGCACCCTTGATCTTACGTGTTACATATTAATTCACATCTTTATAAACTGTGCTATATAATGGACTGTTTTCCGGTATGTTTTGAGAAGCAAATACAGAGAATGTATTTTTATTCTTATTTACACGTCGTCTAGTAAAACTTTTGCCTTCATTTCGTAAAAATAATCAGAACGTACTACACCTAACTCGTGGGAAAAATCCAGTCGCATAATATATAATGTTTTCGTGGTTTGGGGCGAATATTGCTAATCCTCGACGCCCACATAAAAGCTGCGGAGAGACTTCAGATAGACACGCAGTGAATCCTATTTAAGGTCCCACATGAATAATACTCGCACTGTATTCGCACTTTCAACTTAGGATGCCTAAGTGCAAAAATGTAAATAGCTGTACATTTTCGGGAACAATATGGGTGGAAGTGTTCATATAATTTTTATACTAAATTTGATTAAAAAATACCGAGAAAGTGTTCTAAACAAGGCAAGTGTCACTGCCAACGAAATAGTGAGGCAGGTAGCATTTCAAAGGCGACAGAAAATACGATTGTCGCATAATTCACTTTAAATTAATAAGACACTATATTTTTTACATAGTAAAGTACTGCTACAATCCAGACGGGTTGGCATAGGGTTTGATGTCAAGTTTTGATTAATCTGTATTAGAAGGATCTGTAATAGAAGGATTGCGCTTGCCATACGGCCAGACGGCCAGCGTGGTATGGTAAGCGCAATCCTTCTATTGCCTTACAGTGATAATGTTAAGCAAGTCGGAAGAGGTTTAACAAAGCTAAAACAAAGTTTTCTGAAGTATTATATCCAACTTCATTAAAATACACGCACACATGCATAAGTTAAAGGTTTTACATTACCTGCAAGTCGGTGTCTATATGTTATTATGAACTTAGGTGTAAGTTCTCTTTGCTTCTAGGAACAGCTATGTAACACCAGCATAACTATAGTCTATGAAATGACTCTGTATACCAATGTTAGCACGGGGTTGACCTCTTATTTTTTCCTATTCTGTGTTATGCCTATAATTATGTCAGAAATTTGACGCAAATAAATGAAATTTGATATTATATCTAGTTTAATATGACTTTGTCGACATTTGTCATGCAAAGGTTAATTTTAAGGTTCGTCCACGTCCTGTCACAGCTTGAAGTCCTTCTTCACGGGCAACTTATGCTTATTGAAAATTTAGTTTAGTTAATTTAGTGTCTATCAAATATTTCAGATGGCTTTCGCTCTGTGTTAAAGCAGGTGTTCTGCCTATTCTGTGTTAGACTTATAATCGGGATGATGATGATCTGTAACATAACTAAAGTTATCACAGTGCCTTGATATCTTGAGTTCGGACAAAGATATACGAGTATAATTATATAGCTAAAACTAATAGAACTCAATAACTCCGGTTCCTAGAAAGACGAGTCTTAGAAACCCAGGAATGTTGTCATCGAAAAATTTGCCTTTAAAGATGTACATAATGCATTCAGTGAGAATTCATTATCAGATTTATTTAGGCTGGTGTGTTTCACGTCAACTATATGCGTACCTTCTCTACTTCTTAGGTTATATTGTAAACTGATGGAACGCTCCAAAATTTACCAAATCAAAAATTTCCCATTAATGCGAGTTATCCGAAACTTCATTGCCCTCATTCTTCAGCATAAAATTGACAGAAAGAGCAATGTTCACGGTAAGCGTACCGTCCGTCTCAAACAAACTACACTTTGAGTTAGTTTGTAGCAATAAAAATACACGATCTAGCGATCAGGTGTGTCGAGAGTCAAACTATCGTTTTAGTCCATTTGCGTAACGATTTTTCAAAACTATCGAAGCTTGTGATTCTTTGTGAAATAGCTGCTATACAAGTGGAGAAAACGGCCGGTTTTAAATATATTTCTGTTATTTTAGCACTCTACATAAATATGTTTCTTTATTTTGTAGTCATTTATAAATACTTATACTGCTATGTGTCATTTTTACTCGACTGCACAATACAAAGAAGGTAAATTTGTTTATTAACTTATTGATCGTTATTTTAATACAATTTTTTAAATAATCTTAATTAGAAAACTCATCACATAGTAACTATTTGTCACACAATTCGATTTAGTTAAACCATTATAATTTATTTAGTAAATTAATTGCGTTCTATAGTGGTACTAAGCAATGTCTGTATTTCGACTATCACCACTACTTATTTATAACATGTTGACGAAGCAATATATTATCAGTTGTACCCAGATATTACTTATCCCCAGAATACGAGGCTTAATTAAATCAATAAGCCCAAGATCGATGTATTGTTGCACGTAAATTAATGGTATATTATTCACGCACAAGATGTGGCAGCGCCAAAATCAATAAGATGGTTGATCTGTACTTATACTTATTCATGAATGCCTGCGAATTTTCCTGTAACTAAAGTCTTGGTTGTCGCGAGGTAATTTAATTTGACCGAATAGTTGCACCAATCTGGACTTTGTATTTTTATAGATCTTGCGCTCCTGTCAGACTGACAGACAAGCTGCAGCCAAAACTATTAGGTGTAAGAAGCTGAAATTTGGTATGTATCTTCCTCGGGGGCGCACTAAGATGGAATTTTTCAAATCCAATAATGTAAAATTGCATTTGGTGCAATAATTTCTGATTCAAAGTAAATCTAAATAAAGACGTATTTAAATATATATTATTTTATTTTATATTTTTATAGACTCACACCTGTATCCCCGAAGGGGTAGGCAGAGGTATAATATTACACCCACATTTCACCATGAATTTTTAGGTCCCACGAAATAGGGGGCGAGCCTATTACCGTACCGGGCACATTACTAGACTCCGTGCTGCTACTGAGAATTTCCTAACGAAAAAACCCACTAAAACTTTGCCCGACCCGGGAATCGAACCCGAAACCTTCCAATCCCACGCGCACATTTATGCCGCGAGACCAACGAGGCAGTCAAATATATATAACAGTCTCTATTTCTCTTTCTTTTTTAAAATGGGTCTATATTACCATCAAATAACTTTTCGGCGGCTTAACTTACGCTATTCCGAGTTATATCACTGCAAAGTTTCATCAAATTCTGTTTAGAAGTTTTTGCGGGGAAGAGTAACAAACGTCTACTCCTACCCTCATAAACATACACATTTATTCAGTAGTAAGTAAAATGATTACCAAATTGCACGTGTCTCGTAACTTAATTTATTATGAGCATGATTTGAAGACAACATTATCTCAGTCATCTGAGCTTATGTAATACATATTTGATGATCAATATGTCACGTATGGCCTACCTGAGTACATAACTATATCTAAATAACGTAGCGTAATGTTAAGAAGACCACAATTTCATCAAATGAAGGTCTCTTCACGAACTGTCATAATCATAAGCAAGACACAACAGTATTTGGTTCTTTTTAATTCGCGTAATCCTTCAATCTTCATAGACATAAGTCTAAGAAGATTGAAGGATTACGCGAAAGGTTAGTAACCTCACCATACATCACTTTATCTAGTTATATACGATACAATATTTTTTCAGTATCTTGTACTGTCCGTGACTCGGAGATCCTAAATTCTCTTAAGTCCTGTTGAGACGTGTCAGTGCTAATAAAAAAGGAATATGTGAAAGCGACCTCAACCAAGCCGCCTGGATAGAAGGCAACTCGACACCAAAAGTGATCCTCTTATCCTAATATGAGATGGTGGAAACCTTTTTATATAAGTAGACGTATAATATAGAGTGTATGAAATACGAATGTAAGTGCAATACATCTTATATCAAGCATGAAGTGTCTGTGCGACGAGTATATGTCAATTGTCAGGTCATGAGAGACTTGTATTCAGAAAGAGCAATCTCAAGTTACGTTACGTTTGATATATTACTTGGTATGTCTAGCATTTCATAATGATGTAGAACAGTTGCTACAAACTTTGCTATTGCGGTGAGGAAATATTATTATTAGTTTTATTTAACGTATTATTTTTACGGATCTTCGTGTCTTGGTTTGCAGTCACAGACTTAAAATGTTATGTCTGAAAGTAAAAAAAATCGGGTTGGTATATTATTGAAGCTTTTCAATAATAACTTGTAAGACATATATTATGACGCTATTGATATGGAAAATGTCAAAGTAGGCTAATTTCTTTGATCATTGAATAATATGACCAAAATTCATTACATAAAACCTTAGTTTGCTTCACAGATACGATTCTCGGAAGGGTAAGGAAAAGCAAAGCATAGCGTCACCAATTTGTAAAGGAAACAATCTAACGGTCTACTAATTAATAAGTAAATTGTCAGTATTGGTCTGATTCGGTCTACAGTTTATAATACACCTCTTTATCTTATAAATTTCCAATTATGTTCATACAATTCTAATGAAACCCTTTGGCGTATCTTTTTGTAATTCCAAGCACCCAATTTTGTTCAGCGATATTCTATTTACAAATGTTTGTTCTTGTACAAGACCATTTTGTGCTTTAGTGAATAGCAAGAATATTGGACCTAGTTTATTTTGGACCTGCTATTGTTTTCAGAAGGCAATTTATAGTGGTATGAAAGAACAATAGGTCTGAATATCCTATTCTACATTATAAATGCCACAATGTCTGAGGATGGATCTTTGTTACTTTTTCACACAACAAGTACTGAATGGAATTCGATAACACTTTGTAGAATTATTACTGCAGCCGAGAATAGCGATTAGATTTTATTTTTTATGATAAGCAATTAGCAGGCAGGAAAATATCAAAACAAATCACCAGTAATACTGACTACATTGAAACCATTTTATAAAATTATATTTTGTAAAACCTTATTACACGTCACTCACTTTCAGTTTCGGATAATATTTTTTAAATTATTCACGTGTTAACTGTCAGCATTATACACGTAAAATATAATTAATATTTAACTAAAGTTTCATTCATTTAAAACTGAACATGACGTGATGAATGAGTTAAATATAATATTTTTCACTTAAAAGATCATGGGCAAAAATTTATGAAGCCTGGGCTCACCCACCAACAGAGATGAGATCACTTTGAATATACTTGTAAAGCACTAAATATAAAGATATAAACTCATTTTTGCGAAGAATCCATGGTGTTATTTTGCTGTAAATATTTTTCTCCTACCATAAATAAACTATAATCCTGCTAAGTAATGCTGTTATGGCATTGTTGTTTTTGTTGCTTGACATCTTTAACTGGTTTTAATTCCAGGTGCAAATAATACATAAAAAAATAAAACAGCTACTAACAGTAAAAAATATTTTTATTGACATTTCAATCAATCATCCATCATAATAATATATTTTCTTGGATTTACGCGAATGTTACACATTGAAATTAAACTACAGTTTACGGATTTTATCGCGTTATATTGGTTTCACTGGTTATTAGTTATTACATTTAAACCGAATGATCTAGAAACTACATTTTTATAACTAGCCGACGTTTAGGATTCTTTACAGGATTCATGTTCACGGCAGACTGAGGTGATATTTGTCTTTGTCTTGAATTTAAAAGTTATCTCGAAGTACCCGAACATTTTTCAACTATTGGTGTTACTATCTACGCAGAATGTGCTCACTGTGTCTTGATGTCTTCTGGTTACTTTGTCCTTCTTGGGTTTCACTAGCCTGATAACAGGGTTCCAAGCTGGAGGAACATTCCAACCATCTTCCCTATTGAAATTAGGATATTTTTTAATTTCAATAGCTTCACGTATCATTCTTGGAAAAAAGCGGTGTTCTTTTGCGAGTATCTGTGGTTTATCAAATCGCAGGTAATGGTTGGTTCCTTGTTCTACATGTTCACACACAGCAGACTTCGTCGAGCGTTTGTGTTTAATGTCAGCTATACGTTCCTTATACCGATACCGATGGCCGTTGGGGCAGAAAGGTTCTGGAGTGGCGGCCACGTACCGGACGACGCAGCAGAGGTAGGCCCCCCGCAAGGTGGACCGACGATCTTGTCAAGATCGCGGGAGGAGGTTGGATGCGGGCGGCTCAAGACCGGTCTGTGTGGAGAACCTTGGGGGAGGCCTATGTCCAGCAGTGGACGTCGTTTGGCTGATATGATGATGATGATGATGATACGTTCCTTTAGTCGAATGCCTATGCTTCTCTTGGTTTGTCCAATGTATGAGAGCCCACACTCACAGTCTATCTTGTAAACCCCGGCCTCTTGTAAGGGTAACTGACTCTTGACAGATGGTAATAATTGGCTTATCTTCGTTGGCTGCTTGTAGAAAGTTTTGATTGAAGCTCGCTTCAAGATGTAGCCAATCTCGTCGGTCACGCCCTTGATGTATGGGAGGACAGCAGGTTGTCTTTCTACTGTGGCGGGCTTATTCTTCGGGGATCAGTGACGTTGGCGCGGTGGTCGGAGCTTGATGTCTAGCAGAACTTGGTTGACCTGTTGAAGCTCGGCGTCCAGGTGTTTCTTGTCATAGATCCCCCAGGCTCTCTGAAACTAAGACATTCCCACGGTAGCTAACTGTTTAGGATGGTGATAAGATTCACCATTTAAGTACCTATTGGTATGTGTGTTTTTCTTATACACAGTGTGGCTCAGAGAGTTGTTTTTGTTCCTGATAACAAGTACATATAAGAAAGCTAAAGAATTGTTTGCCTCTAATTCCATTGTAAATTTGATGTGGTTATGAATAGAATTAAGATGGTCTAGGAATACATTAACACTATCTGTTGGTAAAATTGTAAAAGTGTCATCTACACTTTTAGTTTTTGCAATTATGTGTTTTAATCACATAATTGCAAAAACTAAGCCTAATAAGCATACAAATATAATTGCACGCTTGACAAGCTGAATATAGCCGAACCATTGTATTTTTTCCATCCATGTACTACCTATATTCGCAAATAAACGATTTGAATTTGAATTTGAATACATACCGCTTGTAGAACGTCGGTGTGATGGTGGCAGTCTGCAGGGCTCGCGCCTCGAAGTCCTCCATGAAGATGTCAGCAAACACAGGTGATACTGGAGAGCTCATTGCCACACCGTCTACTTGTATGTAGTATTTCTCATCCCACAACAGATAGCCAGTTGTTAAGCAGTGTTTCAATATTTCTGCATCTTCCTCAGGCATGTTGTTTTCTATTAGCTTCCTTCTAGTTATTTCAATACAGTCATGTGCCGGTAAGCATGTGAATAATGACTGTACATCAAAACTAACCATAGTTTCCTTTTCAGAGTGATGTAGGTGTTTTATTTCACTGACAAAATTCATCTCGTCATACAATTTCGCTCTCGTCTTGCCTCTGAGTGGCGACAGAATCTTTGCAATGTGTTGAGCCAATCTGTAGGTTGGTGCCCCTATTTGACTGACTATAGGGTGCAGTGGAGCATCTTCTTTGTGTTTTTTCGTTAGACCATACTATTGAGGAGGTTTTGCACACGATGGTATTAAGTATTTCACGTCCAGATTCAGTTGCTCGGAGTATTTCTTCACAATGTCACTCGTTTGCTTGAGTATTTTGTTGGTAGGGTCCGTCTTAACCAATTTATATGTACTTTCATCCGACAAAAGATTTTCCGTCTTTTGTTTATAATCGGACGTGTCCATCACTACCGTTGCATTTCCTTTATCTGCTCGAAGTACTGTTATTTCAGGTCTAGGCCGTAGGTTCTTCAGTGCGAAATACTCGGGTTTTGGTAGATTCCATCTCGGCACTTTCGACGGACGCAATACAGCAGAAACGTCCTGACGTATGGCCTCGAAATCTTCCTTACTCGCATTGTTCTCTCTGGTTATAGTATATCATCTATGCATTGTTCTTGACATAGAAGAATAACTGAAGCATGGAAGGAACGATATTCTTAAGAACAAATTGAATATAGCTACACTCTTCACTCATATGATAAATTGGAGTTGCCAGAAGAAGATGGCACTATGTTTGTCAGTTAGGGCTTAAGACAATTAGAACACAAATATCGGAACTTTTTAATTTAATAGTGACTGACCAAATCCGCTATCGATATCGATTAAAGTTTCAATATAGGTTCAAAATCAAACGGACTTGTAAAGTATATTATTTATATGTTATACATTTTAAATTCCGTAACTTTGTGTCCACAGCAGTCAGAACACTAGTGGACAGTCCTTAAATAATTATTACACAAACATGCATTTTTAAACTGAACTTATATATTTTTGTTTCAAATGGGTACTCAGTAGCACATAATTTTTCGAGGCATTATTTTCTAATTTTCATGGTATTTTTCTTTACGCATCAACAGCCTTTTCCAGTCCACTGCTGGTCTTAAACCTTCCGTGGTGGAGGTTTGGCCTACTATTATACCACACTAGCCAGACGTATTCGTATAGGGTTTTATTTCGAGATTTCCTTCTCTTGTGTTTCTCTTAGTCGCCTCATACGACTTCCTCGGCATAAATGTTTATTTATACTTATTTATAGTTAGTTTTTTAGCTATAATGATAGCTGTAAGTGGGATTAATAAATATTAAATAAATAAATCATCACCCCCAAATAACATATTTTTATTAGAGAAAGCAAATAATTAAGAAAAAAGTAAAACTCATTGTTTAAGCATTATGATAACTGAGAATGGAATATTCAAATTAATTCTTTACAAGGATAGGACATAGTCGACATGGATTTTATCAAGCAAAAACATAAAAAAATACTTAAAATAGATAAATCAGACAAAACCTTGAATAGTGCCCAAAGGTTTGTTATTAACAATAATATGGTACCACATACACACATCACCATCTAGTCCCAAGCTAAGCAGAGCTTGTGTTATGGGTACTAGATAATGGATAAACATACATAATATATACTTTTTTTTTTGTAAATACATACATATTATACATAGAAACACCCAGACCAAGACAAACATCCATGTTCATGCACACAAATATTTTAACTTGAGCGGGAATCGAACCCGCGACCTTCGGCGTAGCAGTCGCTTACACTCCTGCTGCGCCAACCGGTCGTTAATCACTTTATTGAAATTTTCTCATTACATAGTGTAGGTAATACAAATCTATGTGTAAAAAATGTATGTGCGGGATCGGACACTTTTCGATCATACATGTGACACACAGAATATTTAGAAAATGTGTAATTTGGCCAAATTACAAATTTTTTCTAGAGAAAGTATCAATTAAGAATAAGGCAAAACGCATGCTCAGGCATTATGATAACTGTAAATGTCATATATTATCCAACTCGACACATTATAAGAAAAGGCATGGTCGACATGGATTATTGTATCAAAACACATAAAATTAAAGTTAAAATAAATAATTTAGTGAAAATCTTCAATAGTCCCCAAAAGTTTTTTATTAACAATAATCACTTTTTATTGACATTTTCTCATTACATAGTGTAGGTAATACAAATCTATGTGTTAAAATGTATGTGCGGGATCGGACACTTTTCGATCATACATGTGACACACAGAATATTTAGAGAGAAAAAAAATTGTGGCTAGACTAGCCCTTCGATTTTATCTTGGGATCGGCACATTATTAGTCCACTAGTCGAAGAAGAACAGCCAAGTTTTGGTCTCTGGGTAGATGACATTTAACAAAATTTCTTTCAAATGAAGATTCCCTTATTTTGATGCATAACCACTCAGTAGTCGTGACTATGAAAGAAGACAGTTCTTATCAAACCTTCAAATTACTGTCCTTTAAATATTATGTCTTTGTAAAGAAAGATCAGATTTTTTCTATAGGTGCATTAATTTTTTTTGTAATATTAAGAATTCTAACAAGCTTCGGAATTCACTACTGTTGCTGATAGTTTAATTATTAGCAAGTAATTATTTAAACACTAACACTGATATGTTTAGAAGGGAGGAGCTATCTGTCATTACTATAAAAACATTCCGCAGTAAAATGCTTGAAACAAATTCTATGGTGCTTTCTAGGCATCCAATTTTCTCCACGACATACTGCAGCAATCCACTTATTTTATAAATCTTTATCACGCGCATATAGAATCTAAAAAATAACGAGGTAAAAATATACGGTGGATAGACATATCGATAAGATTTTTTACAACACTTAAAAAGTCGATATAAATATTATACGGCTAAATTCAAAATCATGATAGAACTGTTATAAAAGAAAAATCACTAGGGTTATATAATTTGATGGCATAAATTATCTAAATTGTATCTTACACGTCAGTTGACTGTGTTCAATTTGGGAGTACTAGGACTACCTCTATGTATATTATCCAATCTCTTTGGTTCCTGACTAGACAATCCTGAACAAGGAGCAAGTATTCTAAGTATGGAGGGAGCATTTCAAAAAGAGTAGAAATCGTATATGCATCTCTATTCTCTATAATAGCAGAACTGCATATGTTCGAGTGAGATAGCCATAGAGCTTTTATACATGTTTTATACAGCCTTGAATGATAGCATCATCCAGCTGGAGTGAAAGCCGTGTCGAAGATAAACCGCAATTTTAATTGCTACAAAATATATTTTTTGTGAATATTATTACTTTTAGACATCAAAAAATTACAATAGTTTGTAGTGCCGTCGGATGTAAAAGTCGAAAAGGACTATTGACCAAAAATGGACAAAACTTATTTCCACCGGTAAGTCATAATAAGTAAAATTGTAGATATCTGGCGTAATAATTCTACAATGAAATAAAGTAAAGCTTATACATAAAGATAAAGATAATGACGACCATTGACAGATATTTTTATTTCATTAGTCACAATGAAATAAATACAATAGAAATATTTCGATAAAAAATATGAGGATAGTGTTGTAATACAATTGTCAATGAGAAAACCAGTTTCAGAAAGATTATAATTTGAATAGTTGGTTATTCATTGTGATTTTAGATTGTAGATTTCCAAAGAATGAAGATTTGAAACGAAATTGGGTCCGAAATATGAGAAAGGGAGAATGGCAACCGTCTAATTCTTCTAAACTTTGTTCGCTTCATTTTGTGTCTGCTTGTTAAAGAATGATTTCAAAGAAAAGTTTTGCATTCTTTCTTAATTATGCTGTGCCTATTATTTTTACTAACCAGATATCTAATAATGAGGTTTATTTATACTTCCACTTTATTATGATTAACTTAATGTCAATAAATATATAACAAAACTGCAACTGTAAAAATATGCTTAGTTATCATGTATACATATATGTATATAATAAACAGATTTGTGTCGTAATTTTCAGAAATTTAATGTCCGAAATAACGAAAACTTATTTTGAGAAGTGATACTTAAGCTTAAAGTGAGAACATGGCTTGCACTTCTGACTTTTTTTTTCAATTATTTTCCAATACAAATGTCACAAAAAATGTGAACATAAAATAACTCGCTAATTGCCAATGCACTGATCAGTGCGAAACATAATAGATTTTTAATTGTGTCTAACTATCTAGGATGACGAAAGACTGACCAAGCAGATATATAAGGCAAGTGTGGAAGGGACAGGACGAAGGGGAAGACCTACGTGGACGTTCTCTGACCAGATTGGAGACCTCCTAAAAACAGGACAAGTAAGAAGTACCCTGAACAGAAGAGCATGCATGAGGAATCTGATGGGAGTGAATGAAACAAGAGAGATATGTCAGGATCGTTGCAAATGGCGTTCTGTAGTCTCTGTCTACCCCTCCGGGAAACATGCGTGAGTCTATGTATGTATGTACTGTCTAGTCGGTTTTGCAACATTCAACTGGTTATACTTATAAACCTAATAGCGCAGTTTTTCACACCTTCAAAAATTGTATTTATGTTTCAGTATTGTCAATTTAAGAGGAATTAACGGTAATTATTTTTCATATTATTGTCAGATTAAAAGAATATTGTCAAATTGTGATACCGAGCGATGCTAAACTGCGCTGTATACTGTTTATATCTAGGTACAGTCGAACAACTTCCCGCTAGACCACAATGAGGGTGAGAATCGCTCAGCAAGACATCGTCGCTTCCAGTGCTACTTTACACAAACATTGACATTCGTATACAAAACCAGTTTCTAGTGTGCCTCGGCTCTATGAGCGAGCCAAGGGATTATTTTTCGAACTGGTCCACCGCTGACTTGTTTGATTGTACATACCTGGAGGATTCGTTTACAAATAACAAGTAACCTACTTATTGTACCCAATGTACGGTTTAGACAAAACTTAATTTTATTGTAATGCAAGTACTCTAATAATTTGGAAATATCTGAAATGCGGTGGATAAAGTATCTCTGACCAGCAGTTCGAAGTGGACACTTGAATTCTTCTTGTAATTAAGCGGTAGGAGAGGAGCACCCTGAAGAACATTGTCAATTTGAATTCCGACTTCGTAATTTTATGAGAAAAATTGTATTAACCATTAATATTGCACTATTATTTCAAGGCACCGATAGCCTAGTGGAGATAGCAACAGACTGCCATGCAGAAGATATCGGGTTCCGATCCACGGTGCGCACCAATGACTTTTCGGCGTTATGTGCGTATTAAATTGTTAATTATCGCTTGTCCCGTGCCTCGGAGAGCACGTTAAGCCGTCGGTCCCGGTTGTCATGAAGATCTTTGACAGTCGTTACAGGGCGTCAGTACCTTCTAAATGAACCGACACTAGTCTAAACCATGGGATATTGCTATCCCTTCGCGTTGCAGAGGTCAGGCAGGCAGTAGCTCTGTGGAAAAGCTAATATTCAGCCTAATCCGGTTAGACTAGGAAGCGGACCCCAGGTTGAAAACTGGGATAACGCTAAGAGGATGATGATATGATTGCATTATTATTTCAGCCAAAATACATCCTTTGCTGGACATAATTAATTTATTTTTACCTCTCTTTTTACCGTATTTGTTTCTTAGTAGGCACCTAAGTACTATACTCTAAATAAAAGCTCGTAAAATAATATACTACTGGTATATTATTTAATCGAATGCTTATCTTGTCTATAAATACCGAATTATATACCAATACTAATCAAAGATAAATACATGAGTACATCACTATTGACAGTCATTTCTTCTTTAAAAAATATTGCGACATGAGTATTTCAAGAGGTAATAAATATAATACATCTGTCTCGATTACACATATGACATTTTATACAAGTAAAAAGAAATAGCGATAGGTTTCTTGTTTATGCTTAAAGCTATCACTCCATACTTAGAATACTTGCTCCTTGATCCTCAACGTTGCAAATAATGGCCTCATAGGGTATTCTGGATGGAGTTATCGCATAATTTAAACCTCTGCTCAATACTTTTTCAGTGTTTTGATCTAACCAGAGAGGTTAGACGTTTAGACTAGAGAGAACATGCTCGCCATATTTCCTTATACCGAACGTGCAACATGTAATGTCAGTTGGTCGTAGTTGGTTAATCATAACGTCAAATTACGCGTCTCATTTAAAGAGGCATAGACTCCTTACAGACTCTTATCTTTGACTGCATTCTCTAAATAGCCGTGCTGTCAAATCCCATCATTAAGGAATGATGGGATTTGGCAGTGAAAGGAGATATCGATGTTTTTTGAATGACGGATAAATACGGAAACAAACTATCGGACATGAATGTAAAACTGAATCGTACCCGCAAGCTTCGGCGTGGCAGTCGGTTGCACTCACGCCAACTGGGTTGTCAAAGTAGTTCACTGCTGTACTAATATTTACATAAAGGCGAATCATTTGTGCTGGCGGATCACAAATCGGATTACCTACAACTCTAAAAAAATCGAGCAGTATCTAACGTAAGCGATAGCAAGAAACGTGATATGATGCGACGCACACAAATTGGCAAAGCCTGCTGCATTAGCCAATCTGGTATAATTCGTACAATACATAATCTAAGTGACAGTTTCTTAGCATCTCATCGCAACGCATCGCTCATTAGTTTATGAATACTTTTGTCAATAGATTTTATGGCTAAAACGAACAATTAAACACGTGATTTTTTTTAGTACTGTCTGTCTGGCAAGTGTTTGCAAAGCACTGTCCGGCGTCGACAGCAAAAACTACAATTTCAATATTTTAGTTGTTTACTTCTACGGCTTAAATATATAGAAAGAAAGAAATAGAAAAGAAAGAAAATATATCTTTACTGCAAGCACGCTGTACAGTACTCCTTAATTTTACTTATTCTAAATAACAAAAATAAAAACCACACAAAAAAAGAAAATTGTGGCGAAGTCAATATTATTATACACTATCTACTATAACTCAAAAGACTAAGACGCTAATTGGCAGCTTTTTGCCGTAATGACACTTGGCATGTCTTGTCAACTGTCATAAACGGAGTTGAGTTAGCTGACAATGTCCTGACACTTCTGACATTTAAGTGATACGTGTCACCACGTGACTCGCCACGTGTTACTACACCAGAGATTGAGCAATTTAAACATAAAATGATTACTTTTGTAAATACAATAATTAAACTTAAACAATAATAACCGCATGAGCACTATTCACCGCGTGCCGCAATTCGGGCTGACACTCAGCAAACACTGCGATGGACGTCATAGTTCCAATCACAGTACTGATTTTCAGTGCCGCCACGTATTATGTCAAAAGGCCACTGAAACGTGATGGTCATCTTCCTAGAATCTACGTACCATTACATATGGAACATGTACAACTATTTATGATTACTTAAGTACCTACACCTTCAAAACATAAATGTTTTACAAGTAACAAGGGAATACACAAATAGCAGGTATGCCTGTTAACTAAGTTTCTAAATTTAATTTACTTATTGGCTCATAGAGGATAATATGACAATATTTTCGTATAATGTTTAATGTTTCAGGAGTTCCTGCAAGTACCCAACCAGACCTTGAAGCAGAGATACTAATATGCTGTCAGGAATCCAGACTAATGTTACTAGGGCTATATCCTCACAGGTAAGCAGTATCCTGTAGCTATAATTTCTGTTGAGAGAGTAAATAGCTCTTGAGGTTCTTTTTAAATGATGCTTTTGTTTTCAGGTCCCTTATCGGAGGAGGCAAATTGTTCCAGCATTTCGTACCTAAGTATCTAAAAGAGCCACGGAAAGCCATTGTACGGTGTTTAGTTTGGGAAAGAGTTCTGGCTGAGGGTCTGGTAGAGTATGAAAAGTGGTTTTGTCTCCACTCTAACTTTTCATATAAGTAGGTAGGCTTTTTACTAGTCACTACCCCAAAAAGTAATGTGGCAAGATGTAATTTTCTTCTAGATTCCATTTTAAGGATGTTATTATCATTAATATATGGTGTGACATGATGCCGTCTTGGAATCTTGAAACAGAATCGGGCACATGTATTTTGCACCCTTTGTATTAAATTCTTAGTTCTTGCCAGCAAACATGGGCCATAAACTACATCACAATAATTGAAACGGGATAAAATGAGACTGTCTACAAGCTGTTTTCTAAGGTTAATACTAAGATAGTTTTGAATGTTGTAAAGAATTTTTAACCTGTAAAAACAATTTCTTACTATTTTATTTACATGTCCTTCAAACCTTAGCTCAGAGTCAATTAATAAACCTAAGTTAGAGGCCTCTTTTATCCCTTCTAATTTCTGACCGCCCAAAAAGATAGCTGGGTTAACTTGCAATATAGACTCTACCTGTATTTTACTGCCCAGAATGATAAATTTTGATTTATGTGGATTTAATATTAATGAGTGTTTTTTTGACCATTCAATCACTCTGTCCAGGTCCTGATTTATCTTTGTAACAGCTGACAAGGTGTCCTCAGGCTTAAAAGAGAGATAAAGCTGAGTGTCATCTGCATACATATGAAAACTGCAATTTTTTAAAGAAGGGGTCATGTCAGCTGTGTATATGATGAAGAGAAGTGTTGAGAGTACTGAGCCTTGTGGGACGCCTCTGTTCACTGTGAGAGCAGATGAAGACATGACCATACCATCTTCCCTTTGCATTTCTACATGTTGGGACCTATTTGTGAGGTAACTACTAAACCACTTTATGGTGTTAGGTGAAAATCCATAGTAAGCTAATTTTGCCAATAATAGAGATGTATTTATAGAGTCAAATGCTCTGGAATAGTCTAGAAGAATGAGGGCAGTGCCCTCTCCACGATCCCTAGCTTCCAGTATGTTACCCACAACATCACATAAAGCAGTTGCAGTTCCTCGTCCTTTTCTAAACCCAGATTGTTTGTCTGGTAAAATGTTATTTTTTTCTAAATATTCTATTACTTGTAAATAAACAACTTTTTCCAGTACCTTTGACAAACAGGGCAGTAAACTAATAGGCCGTAGGTCTTTTGTAGAACTTGGTTGGCTCGTTTTGGGTATGGGTTTGACAATTGCATGTTTCCACAGCTCCGGGAATGTATGGGTTGTGATAGATTTGTTAACTATCTCTGTAATAGTATCTAACGAGTTAGGCAGAGTAAGTTTAAGCATCTCTAGGTTGATTAGATCTATACCTTTTGCATTAGTACTAATGGTTCTCAAGATTTTCAAAATAGTACCTTGGTCGACTGGCTGAAGCTTGAAATTTGTATCATCATCATACCTATGATATTCATTGTAGGTTAAACTAGATATGCTCACACCGCCCCCTCCTGGCAACTTCAAAAAATCTCTATTGATGATGTCTGGGTTATCAAAGTAATCTGGTAAGCAGGTGTTTTTGGGAGATGGCAGGACTTGATTCTTTAAGTTACGCCACAAGGTTTTTGGGTTATTTATATTGTCGTTAATATGTTGTGCAAAGTATGCTGATTTTTCATTATGTAATGCAACAACTGCTTGGTGTTTTAGTTCCAGATAGTATTGCTTTTTTATTTCTGATTTATTCTCTTTATATTTAGTCCTAGCTTTGTTTCTCAACCTAAAGATCAACTTTACATTATCCGTTATCCATGGTGTATATTTAGTTTTGAAAAGCTTTTGCTTTAAGGGTGCATGGATATCAAATAGTGCCATTATATAAGCTGTGAACATTTCCACCATATTGTTAACATCACTTTGTGAACTTATAAGATTCCATGGTAAAGTTTCTAAGTCTGAATTAAAAATATCAAGTAAAATATCCTTATAAGGTCTGTATGTAACCCATCTTGGCTTAGGTTTTTGCTTTTGAAATTGAGTCTCGCAAGTCACAAATGAGTGTTGGCCGAGTTCAGGCACATGATCTACCAAGACAGTCTGTAAATTCAAGTCCGTGCATATTAAGTCTATCAAGGTACTACTTTGACCAGCAAAATGAGTGGGCGTACTGACTTTTTGAGACATATTTGTGTAATCTAGAAACTGTTGTACTTTTTTGGTGTTAGAATTTTCTAGATTTAGCATATTCACATTCCAATCTCCCAATAATATTATGTGATCATAAGGCCCCAAAGCACAAATACTATCAGTTAAGCCTTCAAGAAATGTTTCAACGCATAACCAAGGCGGTCTATAAGCAGTCCCAACTAAGATCCTTTTATTCATGATTGTTAATAACAACCAATATTCCTCTACCTCTTGATGTACCGGGTGAGATCGAGTCTTAAAACTAATATTTGATTTTATATAAAATCCCACTCCACCTCCTCTACCGCCTCGAATATTTTTGGGTCTTGGGCTATGTTTCAATTTATAGCCTGGAAGTATGGGAGCCTTTCCCTCCTCACCTGCCCTCAGCCATGTCTCGTTTATGGCCATTATGTCCACTGAGTGCGTGTCCATGGCCACTAGGAACTCGTCATGCCTAGTCCCTAACGACCCTGCGTTAAATAGTCCAACCTTCAGACGTTTTCCATTAACCATAATGGTAATGTAAAAATATACTGTCAATGAGTAAAACCAAAACCTGCATATTCAATTTAAAAGTATAGTTATGGGATATTTCTATTTTGAACAGAGCAAGATATGTACCATGTATTGGTTGTGAATGTGTCCATTTAGTTGTGCATTTAAAATTATTATTATTATAAAAAGAAACATGGGAGGTGTCCCGTAGATAATCTAAACATTTAACTTTGCAGTTACACCAATACAAAGTATTTAGCAAGTATTTACTCACTGATTTATAAAATTTTGTCATGTATGTGAAGTCCCTATTGCAAAAACATACATATACCTTACGCAGACATCCTAGCCCTTTAACACTGCAGCCATACCTATATAGAGTATGTATCAAGTAATCTCTTACTGACTTATTTAAATATGTAACTAGTGACTTGCTGTAAATTAATGTGATAAACGTAAATTGATTTATCATTCTTGTACATAAATTATAGGTTAGGTGTATTTTGACATTGTTGACATACGGGTGAAAGTGACACTTACTGACATTCATATATGATGTTGCCATATATCCATACTTACAAAATATCACATTGGTACAAATAGGTATGTTTTTGAAAATTGGTACAAATTGTGTTGCTGTTAAACTTATTATTTGATCTTTACTACGGCCTAAGATATAGCAATGAAAAGTGATCTTATCTATGAGAATGCATGGCAAAATGTCCTTAACACTTCTTTTCCTCCAACGCTTCTCGCCCAAAAACCCTCTCTAGATCATGATCGGTACGAATGGTGTGTGTCGGCTTCCCATCGCCCTGTCTGGCCAGAACTCGTCCTCGTTTTGTCCATGTGTACTTCCACTCTAGCTTAGCAGCGGCCTGCCTGGCACGGTAAAATAATATTCTATTTGTTTTAGTGAGCCTCTCATTGACATAAAATCGTCGAGGCGGCGCCGCAAAGCCCAGATCAGCCGATGTAGCGCCTCGCCTCACCCTTGCCGCCTGTAGCAAATCATCTCGCACGGCCCGACGCGCTAATCGCACTACTATGCGGCGACCGCGACTTCCCACTGCTGCTGAGTCTGTACGCCTTAACTCTGCCGATCCTGCCGCAACTGCTTTTGGACCCACTCGTTCAGCGAAAACTATGTCACGCGAGTCCAGCTCCACCCCCAGTTTTTTCGCGATAAGTTCAACAGTATGTACCACATTTTCGCCTGCATCTTCGGGGAGATTTGCGATTTCAATATCCGAGAGGAGAAGGTCTTGTTCTCTGTCATTCAGTTCGGACTTGAGGTGCTCCACTGTATCTTCTAACTTTTGGACCATAGTGTCGTCCATAGTGTTAGGAGAAGCTGCATTCTGCTGCTCTTCCAGCTTTATCAGTCGAGTCTCCAGGTTCTCTACCTTCTTCTTGTGTGACGCAACAGACTGCCGTAGATCAGCTACCTCCAACCGGATCTCTCGTAGCTCAGACTTCAGCTCCTCCCGCATAGTTCGAAGATCCTCCCTGAGGAGACTAATTTCCTTCGCCAAGTTGTTTCTGTCCTTGCTTCCGTGTTTTTCGGTATCTCCTGCTGACTCATACTCTTCGTCTATACTCGTAAGGGAGTCCTCGCTGCCATGACTGCTGACTCCCTTCATAGGAGTGGGTCTGATACAGCCTTTACCCGTCCTATCTTTACACCCCTGACAGCTCCAGTCATTGCTGATTTTCGCGGTATCAGATATTCCCGCACATGCCAAATGGAACTTATTTCCGCACCTGCAGCACGTAGCGGCGCCTCCCTTTGCCGCCACAAACTTGCCACATGTGGTACATTTGGCCATCTTGGGTAATTTTCGACCGGATTTATGAAACTAAACTGGCAACACTATGGTTTTGTAGTGTTAAGAAATTCCGGATATATTTAAGATACTTTAAGGTACATGAACAAAAATTTTAAGTGACAGCTGCTTGTTATTTTTTTAAAAACGAAAGTCATCAGCAATATTTATATTTGTAATATTTCAGTTGTTATAGTTTATTTTTTGTGAATAACACTTCTAGACATAAGAATCACCTGTAGTTGTCCAATTATACACTTTTAAGCACATATAATCGTGTCTAATTATTTATAAAAAACTTTTTGTCTTGACTGCCACCACACAACACTGACACTTTTGACACTTCTATATCGACACATACTAAAGTTAGACATTTGACCAAAAATATTTATCGATAAATCATCACTGTTACGAACAACACTCGGTTTCCTAACTCTATTTTTGTCTACTGTTAGGCTACCACGAGGCTGCTATAAGAGCGTGCTGCTAAACCTATCGACAGCTCTTTCTATCATACTGCATGTGCCATTAGAAAGAAGATATCAATCATAGCAACCGCTGTTGTTATTTAGTGTTACTTCTATGACTTAAGGTTATATTTCTTTGGATCTAACGTGTGTTTTGACAGATTGACAACTGTTTGTCTATGATCGGCGGACGGTAGCGTGTGATTGGTCCGTGCAAAAACGTTCTGTTTCATTTTGTACTTTGGCCATTTGATTATTGTTGTAATTTTTCAATTTTTTCTATTTTGTTACGTTTACACGCGTAATATTTTGATGTTTCTCTGTTATTTATTGCATCGATGCATTTTTCAAAATCAAATGGAGTTATCAATCTGTATATTTCGTTAGACAAATTCTCAACATTTCTATTTATTCTGCGTAAGTCAGCGCGGTGTTCGTGTATCTTTTGAATGAGTAAGTTTTGACTTGCCTGTTTTAAGATCTTAGCGCTCCCACGTATGTCCTTCTTGGCTGATATTTTGCAGCATGTAGGGATGGGATCGTGATCACGGCATTTCTTCAAGAAATTCAAGGATGTTATGTATCTTGCGCGCTTGGTTTGTAGATCTTCTAACCGGCGTATTTTTGTTGCTATTTCCAGTCCGTACTGGTTAACATAATATTTTCTTGGGTTTACGCGAATGTTACACATTGAAATTAAACTACAGTTTACGGATTTTATCGCGTTATATTGGTTTCACTGGTTATTAGTTATTACATTTAAACCGAATAATCTAGAAACTACATTTTTATAACTAGCCGACGTTTCAAATTCTTTACAGGATTCATGTTCACGGCAGACTGAGGTGATATTTGTCTTTGTCTTGAATTTAAAAGTTATCTCGAAGTACCCGAACATTTTTCAACTATTGGTGTTACTATCTACGCAGAATGTGCTCACTGTGTCTTGATGTCTTCTGGTGACTTTGTCCTTCTTGGGTTTTAATGACCAGTATAAAATGAAACAGAACGTTTTTGCACGGACCAATCACACGCTACCGTACGCCGATCATAGACAAACAGTTGTCAATCTGTCCAAAACACACGTTAGATAAAAACACCGAAAAAGTATTGAGCAGAGGTTTAAATTATGCAATAACTCCATCCAGAATACCGTATGAGACCATTATTTGCAACGTTGAGGATTATCTAGTCAAGAACAATGTGAGTAAGGAAGATTTCGAGGCCATACGTCAGGACGTTTCTGCTGTATTGCGTAAGTCGAAAGTGCCGAGAAGGAATCTACCAAAACCCGAGTATTTCGCACTGAAGAACCTACGGCCTAGACCTGAAATAACAGTACTTCGAGCAGATAAAGGAAATGCAACGGTAGTGATGGACACGTCCGATTATAAACAAAAGACGGAAAATCTTTTGTCGGATGAAAGTACATATAAATTGGTTAAGACGGACCCTACCAACAAAATACTCAAGCAAACGAGTGACATTGTGAAGAAATACTCCGAGCAACTGAATCTGGACGTGAAATACTTAATACCATCGTGTGCAATATCTCCTCAATAGTATGGTCTACCGAAAACACACAAAGAAGATGCTCCACTGCACCCTATAGTCAGTCAAATAGGGGCACCAACCTACAGATTGGCTCAACACATTGCAAAGATTCTGTCGCCACTCAGAGGCAAGACGAGAGCGAAATTGAATGACGAGATGAATTTTGTCAGTGAAATAAAACACCTACATCACTCTGAAAAGGAAACTATGGTTAGTTTTGATGTACAGTCATTATTCACATGCTTACCGGCACATGACTGTATTGAAATAACTAGAAGGAAGCTAATAGAGAACAACATGCCTGAGGAAGATGCAGAAATATTGAAACACTGCTTGACAACTGGCTATCTGTTATGGGATGAGAAATACTACATACAAGTAGACGGTGTGGCAATGAGCTCTCCAGTATCGCCTGTGTTTGCTGACATCTTCATGGAGGACTTCGAGGCGCGAGCCCTGCAGACTGCCACCATCACACCGACGTTCTACAAGCGGTATGTAGATGACACTTTTACAATTTTACCAACAGATAGTTTTAATGTATTCCTAGACCATCTTAATTCTATTCATAACCACATCAAATTTACAATGGAATTAGAGGCAAACAATTCTTTAGCTTTCTTATATGTACTTGTTATCAGGAACAAAAATAACTCTCTGAGCCACACTGTGTATAGGGAAAACACACATACCAATAGGTACTTAAACAGTTAGCTACCGTGGGAATGTCTTTGTTTCAGAGAGCCCGGGGGATCTATGACAAGAAACACCTGGACGCCGAGCTTCAACAGGTCAACCAAGTTCTGCTAGACATGAAGCTCCGACCGCCGCGCCAACGTCACTGATCCCCGAAGAACAAGCCCGCCACTGTAGAAAGACAACCTGCTGTCCTCCCATACATCAAGGGCACGACCGACGAGATTGGCTACATCTTGAAGCGAGCTTCAATCAAAACTTTCTACAAGCCGCCAACGAAGATAAGCCAATTATTACCATCTGTCAAGAGTCAGTTACCCTTACAAGAGGCCGGGGTTTACAAGATAGACTGTGAGTGTGGGCTCTCATACATTGGACAAACCAAGAGAAGCATAGGCATTCGACTAGAGGAACGTATAGCTGACATTAAACACAAACGCTCGACGAAGTCTGCTGTGTGTGAACATGTAGAACAAGGAACCAACCATTACCTGCAATTTGATAAACCACAGATACTCGCAAAAGAACACCGCTTTTTTCCAAGAATGATACGTGAAGCTATTGAAATTAAAAAATATCCTAATTTCAATAGGGAAGATGGTTGGAATGTCCCTCCAGCTTGGGACCCTGTTATCAGGCTAGTGAAACCCAAGAAGGACAAAGTAACCAGAAGACATCAAGACACAGTGAGCACATTCTGCGTAGATAGTAACACCAATAGTTGAAAAATGTTCGGGTACTTCGAGATAACTTTTAAATTTAAGACAAAGACAAATATCACCTCAGTCTGCCGTGAACATGAATCCTGTAAAGAATTCTAAACGTCGGCTAGTTATAAAAATGTAGTTTCTAGATCATTGGGTTTAAATGTAATAACTAATAACCAGTGAAACCAATATAACGCGATAAAATCCGTGAACTGTAGTTTAATTTCAAAATCAATCAATCATTTATTTATTTGCTGGATATATAGTACATAAACAGTTGTTACAGTAGATGAAAAGAGCTACACCTACATAACATTTCACCACTCTCCATCCCAGGCATGTACAGGCATGCAAATGTAGTTATTAAATATTCGCTTAATTAGTAGGAACAATTATGACATAATAGGCACATATTAAAATTCAATTCAATCAATATCAATAATAATGTGACTGTGACTGCCTCCGTGGTCCAGTGGATAGCGTATGCGACTGTTGATCGGAGGTCTCGGGTTCGATTCCCGGGTCGGGCAAAAGTATTACTGGGTTTTTCCGAATACTCAGTAGCAGCTCGGAGTCTGGTGATGTGCCCGGTAACGGCAATAGGCTCGCCTCCTATTGCGTGGGACCTAAAAATTCATGTCAAAATATGGGTGTAATATTAACACCCGTTTGGGGATAGTGGTGTGAAACTATAAAAAAATATAAAAATCAATAATAATATCGTTTAAATGGCCTGCCGGTGGATTAAATTGTATGTGCCGAGAGGATACACGAAAACACACAGCTAACACCGTGAGAATCACGAGTCGACTGACTGAGAGCAGACGGGCGCCCGGGCAGCCGTCCGAGAAGTGTGAGAGAGATGGAGAGTGTTGTAAATCACACGGGCGCAAGCGCATCTATTGTTTACCATTACTTTAAAGTATGTATATATTGTTACTATGTTTTATGACTAAAAATTGTATTTTTCCACAAAATCTATTTATGTGCATATCTTTTTTTGCAATGGAATTGAAGGTGGTGCCGGTAGTAACAATTTTAGTACGAACAAAATCCTTCACAATGGCATATGCCATAACTCTGTTGAACACTGAGCCCAATTTGACTCATAGTCCTTTGAGTAAGGTTTTCAAAAAGTTCATTCAATATCCGACTAATTTGAGCTTCGTCTAATCTGATGATAATAGTAATACACGTGCTTAGACAAACTAATTATAAAAAATATAAAAAGACGAAAATTTAATTAAACATATTATAAAAAGACATTATCTTAGCTTCCTGTCCGTCTATAATTCTATATTAACATGATAAACTTAAAAACTGGATGGATATTTGACTTTTTTCCCAAACTAATAATGTGATATTAAAGGCAGGTTTAAGTGTATGATACACGCGCACTACGCCAAATCTTTAATTGTTATTATTAAATTACATCTATGAGTAGTTTGCAACGAAAAATGAAAATTTTGCGATTTATAGACATACTAATATTTATCTAAGGGATCTTTATTTAAAAAATAAAAGCCACAACACACAAACCATATTATTATTACTGGGGGTACTGATCAAGTAATGCTTGCGTCTTCAGTGGAGGAGTTGCAGGAGATGGTAACAATCATGCATGGTGCGTTAGAGAGGAAAGGAATGAAAGTGAATTGAAGTAAAACGAAAGTTATGGTTTTTGAAAAGGAGGAATGCGTTACGGCTTGTAATGATCCATGGACAGCGAGTGGAACAAGTGAATGATTTTTTTTACTTAGGTACGTGGTTTAGAAAAGATGGTAAGAATGAAGAAGATATTAAAAGAAGAGTTAATGCAGGTAATAGAGTGGATGGAGCTCTGAAGGCATTTATAAGCAGTCAAAACGTGTCCAAAAAGGCACGCGTGGCTGTTTATAGAGGGAGGTTTTTTTTTTACTTTTTTTTTTGTAATAGGCGGCAAACGAGCAGACGGATCGCCTGATGGTAAGCAATTAGCGCCGCCCATGGACACAAGCAACACCACAGGAGTCACAAGTGCGTTGCCGCCCCTTGGGGATGGGAAAAGGGATAGGATGAAGAGTGTGATAAGGGAGAAGGAATAGGGGATAGGGCCACCGGCACTCTCACTCACCGAACTTTGCTTTGCGTCGATTTTCTGTGAGAGGGTAGTAGGTACTTCCCCGGTAAGTATGTGTGGTGTATCTTTGACCGACTGAGTAAAGAATTGTGAGATAAGGGAGTGGTGTGGGGTAAAAGAAGATGTAGTGACAAGCATCGAGAAAGGCATGTTAAGATGGTTCGGGCACATGCAGAGGATGGATGACGAAAAACTGACAAAAATTATATATAAGGCAAGTGTGAATAGGACAAAACGAAGGGGAAGACCTAGGCGGATGTTCTCTGACCAGATTGGAGACATCCTAAAAAAAGGACAGGTCAGAAGTACCCTAAACAGAAGAGCATGCATGAGAAACTTGATGGGAGTGAATAAAGCAAGAGAGGTATGACAAGATCGTTGTAAATGGCGTTTCGTAGTCTCTGCCTACCCCTCCGGGAAACAGGTGGGAGTCTATGTATGTATGTATTACTGGGGTAACTTGCGCTAAAAAAGTCGAGTCTAATATTTCTAGAATGTATTTCATGGTTATGCTTTAAGTCATTTCACGATTGAGATCTCATCATCATCATCAGCTTGCCGTAATCTACTGCTGCATATAGGCCTCTCAAATGGCTTTTTGGCTCTCCGGCACCACTTGTCCAGACGTTGCCAGCTACTTTGCGTATATCGTCACTCCACCGACGAGTATAAAATAACTCAATGAATATCAAAGCAATGAGTTTGCAATCTGATGTTAGAACTCCGAAATGTGTTAATTGATTCTATTCGTATGCTGCCATCGTGGTACTTATTTCAATAAATACGGCTTACATTTTCGTCAATTAGTTGCTAAACAAAGCGTAGCCTGACTAGTAACATGCAAATTGCATGCTGGTCGTTTGTTGAAACATATTTGATACTAATTAGTCAACATGCATTGATTGTTTGAATTGTTATGAGACATTTGATTTTAGGCTCAAATTGTATGAATTGTGTTTGTTTGGAATTTGCTACAATATTTGTCTGTGTATTAATTGCTTTTGTACCAGCATTACATTTAGGTAGAAATTATGACAATGTCTGCTTTTGATAGTTTGGATCCACATCATTTTTAAAGACACTAGAACATCCACACTCGTATAATAAATGTGTACAAGCGATTGTTCGCTTTGTCGTGTCCTCCTTTCACATTGCAACGTAGCCTAAGCATGGCAACATTCTGTGTCTGAAGAGTAACATAGGTTACATTTTACCGCGCTAACAGACTCCAGCGTGGGGAGAACCACATGCAAAGATAAGTTAATTATAGGCTGTCTGAGCCCTTACATTGCGTGAGCAATTTTAGGTTAGTACACATTTAGTACAAAAAGACAAATAAATATACAGGGTGTAAAAGACCCTTAACGAAAACTGAAATCCCATGTTGTACCAATCACTACGAACATTTTTTACTTCGGCACCATACCTGGGAAATTACTGGTTCAGGAGATATCGAGGCTCAAAGTTAGTATGGATTTTTTCTAATTAGGTACAAAATCGATGCATTTACCCCGCCAATATGTTCTTTAGATTATAATATGACCCCATGGATAAGTAGGTATTTGGGTCAAACACAAAAAAACGAAAAAAAAAATGTTCATGCAACGTAAAGCCGTTATTAAAATATTATATCAACTTTAAATACATTTAATAAATATTTCGTGTGGAAAACTAGTTACATTTCATAAAAACATCGCGTTGTATTGAAATTTAATTCATAATTTTAGCTTTTGAATCTGAAAAAATCTCCTTCTGTGGACTGTTCGGATACCAAGTAGTTGAGTTTAAGTGATGGTTAAAAATATAATAATAATAATAATAATAATAATAATAATATACTTTATTGGCACAATTTACAATAATAAGTACATTTACAAACAATGAGAAGTAATTCAATTAAAATAAAGAAAAGAGACTGAACAATATAGGACGTGTTTATTTTTGCTCCGTAAAATAATCAAAAATTGTTGTAAATTTTCTAAATACAGTGCCAATAACTAGTATAAAGTTTAAACAAACACTTATCTTCGCATTTGTGACGATTTTCAAAGCGATAAAGCATGGACAAAAGTGTATATTTATCTAAAACAAAAACTTAAAATCATTATAAGTGACAGTTCAGTGCAACTTTGTGTTAGTGACTTTGAACTTAATTTTAGTTTACCCACTATTAAAAAATAGCGTGAACGATAAGTGTTTTTAAAATAAACAATATTAAACTTTGAATATAGTCAACAAATTTGAACTCGGATACCAGTGGTTGTATGGTCTAGTGCGGGCGAGCACGGGTGCGCTTATGCTCTGGGTTCGATTCTAGGTCGTGACCCATAACGTTTTTGGCTTACACAAAACATTTTTAAATATTTTAATTGAAATTTTAATTATATTCCAACAATGGCGAAATGCAAAACATGCGGCAAGTTCATAGCCACAAATGAGTGTATAAAATGTACGAAATGCGCAGGGACCTTTCATCGTACATGCGCTAACTTGCCTGCCTCAACAACAGCGCCTTTGTCCTGGCTGTGTAATTTGTGTGAATCCCGAGATGACGTATTTCATACTCCTAGGAAGGCAACCGCAGCACGTACAAGTGAACATTTGACTAAAGAAATCGATTTACACAATAATGCACAAGAGACTTTATTAATGGAAATTCGAAGTCTCAGAAATGAACTTGGTGCTTTGAGGTCCGAATTTCGAGAATTTAGAGACGAGATGTCCGGGCTCAAAGAATCCGTCAAAGAATGTAATGAACGAGTGGATTTTCTGGAGGGTCGCATTGGTGTAATAGAAGAAAAGTTAAGTCAGCCAGAGACCCCACGTTTGGCACAACTGGAGTCCACAATCAACGTACTTAAGCAGCAACTTAATCATCGAGAACAGGAGGCCTTGCTCAACGATATACAGATTTCTGGCGTTACCGAGACGAAAGGAGAAAGCCCGACACAATTGTTTAATGTTATTGCCGTGAAACTTGGGATAAGACTCGAAGAACATGACGTGGTCGACGTGAAGCGTGTTGGGGCCGTGCTGAGGGACCGTGCAGACAGCGCGCCGCGGCCGCGTATTATTGCAGTTCGGTTGGCGAGACGCGCTACTCGTGATGCTATCCTGCGTGCAGCGCGTTCACGGCGCGGTCTGTCTACTGGAGATATCGAAGTGCCAGGTACGCCCAGTCGCGTTTATATTAACGAGCGTCTGACAAAAATAAACAGGCAGTTATTCATAAAAGCCCGTCAGGTTGCGAATCGTTTAGAGTGGAAGTATACATGGACCAAAGATGGACGTATACTTACACGTATGAAAGAGGGCAAACCGGCATATACAGTTTCTTCAGAATCAGATATAACACGAATTTTTGGCGACCAATGAGTTTGTTTTGCACCGGTTTTATTTGCTACCAAATTTTATTTATTTATTATAATTTTATTTATTATTTATTACCTTATTTTACTTTTAGAAATATTATTATTCTATTTACATTGTTATTATTATATTTTAAATTTCACATGTTACGTACAGTTTATAATGCAGATATTAAGAATTTATTATATTGGATTTTAATAATTGTATGTTGTTTACTTGTTAATTCTATTCTACATTATACTTCAAGTTTTAGCTACTATAGCTCTTATTGTCTAGGAAATGTGTCTGTGAGCAAAGTAACAAATGGATTTGTAAATGTGTTTGTATATCAGTATATAAGTAGTTATTTTGTTAAATTTATAATATTCTGATGGCGACTAAATATTTGAAGTTAGGTTTTCTGAACGCTGGTTCACTGGGCACTAGGCATGATGAGTTTATAGCGGCTGTGGAACAGCGAAACTTCGATATAATTGCCATAAATGAAACATGGTTGCGTCCGGGTGAGGAGGGCCGTGCACCTTCGGTACCTGGGTATCGGTTGCGACATTTACCGCGATCTGTTACTGTAAAGAAGGGACGTGGCGGCGGCGTAGGTTTTTATGTTAAGAACGGGCTGAATGTGCGTAGCTATTCACACCCTGTCGACCCGGTACATGTTGCAGTGGAACAGATGTGGT